>OX463840.1:35429453-35571953 GCA_949825065.1 Odontocerum albicorne
AAATGCCAAAAGTAAAAACGATTTTCTAAGAATCATGAGATGTTTTTAAAACTCACAGTTTTTAAAAACTTTAGTTAATTTAAAAACTTTAGTTAATTTGAATAAAATTATAGTCTATTGACCAATTGCCGATTTGTATAATTTTTCGTTATGGAAAGATATTGAGCAAGTATGAATTTTTGTAGCAAACAACTAAAACAATTAGTTTGTAACAATGGAAACGAATTCGACATCGTACTCAAAACAAAATGATTGATGATTTTTGCAACTTTTTTTTACATGAAATCATATCCCAAGGTTGATTTGTGTGTCTTGAAAACGTCCCATAACGTATTCATAAACTACTTTTATTTTCAATTATTAATTATTTCAGCTTAATTTTGATCAGGAAATAAGTAATGCATTTTATCAACTTTTTGAATATCAATTCAAGAACTGTATAATTTGTTGTTAAACGTTTTTATGACATTGGTAATCATTAATTCGAAATGTACTATATCTATATGAATCAGCTCTCCAACAAAACGCAGCCACGTCCAGACTCTGGTATTGTGAAAACAATACATTTTTATGTTTTCATAACTCTGTGAACTCATCTCTGACTCCCTATCAATGAAATGGAATAGAAGTTTGTATTCCTCATATATGGCACCTTTCAACCCTTAATACACCTTAATAATAGCGATTTCCGTTCGATCCCTGCCCTAATGGAAACATTGGTGTTGTTCATTAAGTTGATTCAGGGTATGCTTAGTTTTCTTTTGTGTATTCACATTTCAATCTTTAAAAACAATTTATATGAAATCTTTTTAATCCAGTTTTGCCATAAAATATTTTTTAAATAACACTAATATTTTTGAAATGGATACATATACTCATATGTATCCATTTCAAAAATATTAGTGTTATTTAAAAAATATTTTATGGCAAAACTGGATTAAAAAGATTGTAAACAAGGGGAAAAAATTGATAATCATTTCTCAATATAGTAAGAAATACGCAATTATTCCAAATATTTATCTAGCAATTTACTCTTTAGGATAGAAAAACATTTAAAAATGTATGTATATAGATTAATTACATAAATTCCTCTTTAATTATTAATCTGTGCAAACTTTCTTAGAATATTTCACCAATTCCAATTTGTCTTGATGTAAAAGTAAATGCACTTTCGCACATATTCTGATTTTGTTCCTAATGCAATCATTAGTTTCGATTTCCAATCTGTAATAAGTGATTTTAATGCGCAGTTGATTTTATGAGAAAATGCAAGTAATATTATGCCCCATCAACATATAATTTTGCTAACTTGAGTAACAACTTTATAAAATATAGGTTTTAGGAAACGTAGTTTTTATGAACAATATAAAAGTTTATGTATGAATAAATTTTATGATTTACCAAATATTTTTATTGTTTTAAAATGCCTATGCATAAATGAATCAAATCATAACTTTTTAACGAAAAGAGTAAAGTATTTTTAAAGGAAAATTTATTCATATAAATAAGTAGGTATTTCCATCTCTAATTTTTTTTAAATTATTTTAATTAGATTTATTAAATCAAAAATACGATTTGTTGGCAAAGCTAAAAAGCTTAATATTTGTTATTATTAAGCTCTATGAATAACGATATATTTAAGATCAAGAATAGTTTTCTTTTATTCTTCGAGGGCAACTATAAGTAATTTTCAAATATAAATAGCTATCATCATTAATTTGTTTCTCCTTTCTTGGAATTTAATTTTCACTGTCATTTTTCCCTTTTATTTCTCAGTTAATTCACTAGTTCACAAATTTTAACTTTTTGTCTGTAACAGAGATTAAATTAGCTGATTCTTACTAAATCGACCCTGCTGATTATGAAAATTGCAGCGAAAAGTTTGTTACATTTTTGTGTAACAGAAGGGGAAGTGTTTTAATAAAATAAGTACGTTATTGCGCATTTCAATAGTCGTAATTACAACAATGAAAATAAATAAATTCTTGAAATACTAAATTTAGACTCAGAATACAATGTTGTTACATAGGAAAATAATAAAAGCAGAATAAAAAACAATTACCATAAGAAAAAATGACCTTATATACCAATTTTTTTTGAAATAGCCTTTTTTATAAATTTTATCGAATGAACTACTTTTTTAGAGATTGCATATCAAATTTAATGAAAATTCAAATTAGATAACTTAGAAGCTCCTACATTACAGTAAACAGCCATATACAGATTACTAGCAAAAAAATTTTGTTAAAATATAAAATACTTACAGCTATTTTTTCCTCTTGTACTTTGTGTCACCTTCTCTAAACAAGAACTTACAGTAGGCCCCCATCATATTAGAATCCCACCTTCCTTGATATCGTTGTTCCATTCTGTGAATATCCTGATGGAATATTTCCCCTTGTTCATCACTTACAGCTCCTAAGTTCTCTTGGAAAAAGTCCAGATGGGAATGCAGGAAGTATATTTTCAATGACATTCAACATCCTAGCTTCTAGTAACTATGTAAGAGTTCCTGTACAAGCTGTTCTTAATTGTCAGCTTTATTATAACCTTCCAAAGGCTTTACAAGCTTTAAGTTCTTCAGCACTTAATTTTTTATCGAACTTTTCATCTTTCAAAAGTTTTCTGATTTGGGGGGCAACAAAAATGCCTTCTTTCACTTTAGCATCACTGAGTTTCAGAAACTGATTCCTTACATATGCAAAACCTGCTCCACTTTTATTTATAGCTTTAACGAAATTCTTCATTAAACCAAGCTTGATACGTAAGGGAGGGAGCAAATTTTTTTCTGCTTTCACTAAACGAGCATACTTAATATTATGTTCTCATGGGACGTAGCTTTCTCTGAGTGGTCAGTCTTTCATTGCGTAGTGTTTTTCAGTCGCTCTGCTGTCCCATAAACAGAGAAAATAACAGTATTTTGTGAACCCACCCTGAAGTCCGAGCAACAAGGCAACGATTTTCAAACCTCCGCAGAGTTTCCAGTAGTACGTTTTGTATTGGACTGCGTCTAATAACATTGACAAATTATCAGAAGTTTCCTTCATATCCGCTGAATACGCCACTGGAATTAATGGTTTAGTATTTCCATTATACACCAACACTGCTTTTAAAACTTACTTTGGAAGAATCTATGAATAACCTCCATTCCTCTGCGATGTGTTGAAAACCTAGTTCTTACATTAAGTCATCTATATTTACACACATACACTCATTAAACCCCCTTCATTCATGTCTCTTCTTGCCACTAAACTGTACCATAGAAAACATATACCATTAACTCTAATACATTTTTCAGATCTTTTAATAAGCTTATTTATACAAAAAAAAAAGATTTTTGCTCTCAAAATAAGCCGAAATTGCACTTTTATGAGAAACTTCTTGTCCTTTAATTTCTTCCCTCGAAGTTTTTTTTTCATATTTGGAAACAAATAATAGTCAAACGGAGCCAGGTATGTGCTGTAGGGAGGGTGATTTAATGTTTGGAAGCCACAGTTGTGAAGAGCAGCCAATGCAGGATTGCTTTTGTGCACGGGTGCATTGTCGTGCAAAAACGGCACCCCTTTGGTCCATTTTCCTCTCCTTTTCTCCTTCACATCTTCTTTTAACTGCATCAGCAGACCAAAGTACTCTCATGTTATTTTGATGACCTTATTTTAGTAATCTATCAGCAGTATGCCTTCCACATCCCAAAAAATGTAGCCATATTTTTTCCATCCGATTACAACACTTGGAACTTGTTAGGGGGCTGTGTGCCCTTTTTATGCCACTGCATGGACTCCTACTTCGACTCAGGATCATAATTATGAACTCCAAGTTTCATCTCCAGTAACAATTTGGCTCAAAATCTCGTCTTTGTTGTTTATGCAGAGGTCCAAAAACTGTCGTGAACGTTCGACGCGTTGTTGTTTTCGAAGCACAGTCTTCGGATTGACCAATCTAGAGGGGCAAAATCTTGAAAATGAAAATCATTATTTTACATAAAAAATGCCTTTTTAGTGTGTAATATAAACCTATTGATAAGATACAATTGCCAGATTTTTCAAGAAACACCCGTTATATTTTTTATAATGGGACAAAGTAACGCTTTGTGTCGCAAGTATAAAACATTTATTTTAGTACATTCATGACTTCCGAAGCTTGGCTATGTTAACAGTGTTTTAGAAATTGATTGAAAATAATTTTGGTGGTGGCATCGTGTTCTACAGGTATTTATTCATTTATATACAATAGGTTATAATAATATTAATTTATTTATACTATAGACTATTTTTATAACAATAACGAATTCATGAAATTTCATCCCACGCATTTTAATGAGTTCAAAGTTTAACAAGATGTAAGTTCTTTGTAAGATGGCGTAAGGCTATTAAACTAAGTTTAAAAAATAATCTTACATATTCTTTAAATAAACAGTATTACCATTTATGCGATTTCTTAAATATATCGTTTTTTTTTGTTAGAGGGGCCAGACTTACGAGAATGAGTATTTTTGAAGTATGACGTTCTAACCCTTCGAAACACCGCATTCAGTGTCTTTATCATTTTGTAAAAACGTTTTACAATATTCAGATGATAAAAAAGCAGAAGTTATAAGATTAAAAGTTTTTTGTAAAAACCGAATGTGAGAAAATTCGTCAAAATTGAGTACAAAAACAAAGACGTTTGGATTTGTTTTTAAAATTCTACCAACCTTGGTTGTGTGAAGATTTAGAGTTTTCTTCTCAAATGCAGACAATTAATAAGGCAGGCCGTACAGCTAAAACATTTCGAGAATGTTCATCTGAATAAAAAAGGAGAAAAGCACGTGATTTGGTTACCAGCTACGAGAAGGAAGAATTGACATATGCAGCTGCAGTTAGGTTCGAGTCAGTGGTAGACGTTATGGGGTAAATTCAATACAAGATATGTCGACTGCATCATCAAGAAGAGCAAAGAGTTATAAAAAGGCCAAGAAACAAATGTTCACAACTCCAACACAAAATCCTTACTCCCCAGAAGAAGCTTTAGCATTTTTCATTGCAAACAAACTTACGGTAATGTAGTACAAAAATATCCAACAGGAAGCTTCTGAAAGAGGTTTTAATTTATATCCATCATATGATCGGGTTTCGGAAGAGAAAAAACAGCAGCAAAATTTGAAAATTACGCTAGGAAACAAAAATGTTATACATATCATTATACTCGTAGTACAATATGCCTGCAGCCTTGCACAAAATATTTACGAACGGTGCTGAGATCATCGATTCTTGTTTGATTTCTATTGGACAAATGTCTGAAGAGGCAGCAGAGGGCAAAAATAAAGAAATTAGAAAAATGAGGGAACACCACACTTAAAAAACTTCGCGTGTTAGGACAAAATAAAATTTATTTAAATAGTTATTAGTTTCTTCTGATCCGTATATAAGTCTTATTAAAAAAATACACAAAAAAGTTAAACATGTGTATGAAAGTGATTTTCTAATGCTATTATTATTTTTGTATATTTTTTCATAATTATAAGTAAAAAGTTTTTAACGTTTCTAAATTTGTCTTATTCTCAATATTTTATTATGTATTTGATAAACCTATACCTATTATTAAATTAAAAACCATTTGTTTATATTTCCTAACCTCTAGTTATTAAAATGTAACATAATTAATGCCAAATTATATGAAAAATAATTTTGTCCCTCTAGATTGGTCAATCCGAACACTGTGTGGCGTGAGAATTCCGGGAACCCACTTTGCACTGACTTTTGATATCCCTAGATGCTGATGAAGAATATTCAAAATGATTGTAGGTGATACTCCAACCATCTCACGTCTGCAAGCTTTTTGTTTATTTAGGCGGGCATCTTCCAGCACAAGCTTTCCTACTTTTTTGACGATGTTTGAAGAAGTGGGCTCAACAGGTCGTCCTGATCGGAGGTCTTCTTCAATTGACTATCTCCCTTACTTAAAAAGACTATGCCACTTGTAAACCATAGTTTTTTTCCAGGGCAACAGTCGCCGTAAACCACTAACATCTCTTCTAAGATGATTTGAGGTGTTTTCTCTTGTTTTGTGAGACTTAATGAAGGTGCGATACTCAATCTTTTATATATGGTACTTGGGATGTTATTAACGCTAGAAATACTCTCTCGACGATAGCTCAAACAATTTAGTACTGTCAAAATTATGCTAAAATTTAGTGAATACATTATACTAATAATGAGTCATATTATCAAAACATGCGCATACGTATTATCGCCCACTCATTAGACCCCCTTCATTCTGCGAATTTATTAACCTTCCCTCGTACATTTCATAAATAATATAATTTATTACTTGAAATTTAGATTTTCTATTATACGTGTATGTGTTAAATAATTATCTACCAGTGGTATGTTTTTCCCTTGAAAATGGATTTTTGATTCTTTATGATATATTTTTTTTAAAAGTGTGTTAAATAAATATGCATTGTTTATGTTTTCAAGAATCGAATAATTTATGAAAATTTGATAACGAAGAAAAAACACATTTTTGTCTATCAATATACTCGTACAAATGTATGTTAGAAAGATAATAAATAATATAACTAAAAATGATTAAAAAGTTCATAATTTGTTTATTGACATTTCAGAATTTCGGTATACTGGCATACTGGCAAAAAAATAAATCAGGTGTATCATTTATTTTTAGTTTATACAATTCAATTTAGTAAAAAAAATATCCATGAACGATCATATGAACGTCATTCTACAATATGATAGGGAAAAAAAGGTAATGTTATACGTAAATACATTAAGTCGCATCATAATTATGTGCATTGCAGTGTTTGAAAATTATAACTTAACCGTGCACTACAGTTTCTTTAAGAATTAAATTTTATCGCACTTGAGATGTGGAGTCAGAATGAAGTAAAAAAATATAATTTCAGGAATTTTTCACTGAATAGTTTAATGAAGTGCGTTTAAAATATGAAATTCAATTAGTGCATGCATTGCTATACTTCAAAGGATCGTTGCAACGTCAACATTAGCTAAATGAAGCGTAAAGCCGGGGTGGGGTGTAAGTGGAGTTGAAAGCAAATTTAATCGGGCTCCGTATCAACCTTAAGATAACTGGACTGTTTGATATCTATTAGGTTTCAATTTATCTTCCCCCTCCCTACTCAATCCACCATCGCCTCCCACCCCACAGCACAGTCCATGCGATTTACGTCATCACACGACCGTCCCACTGGGCGGTCGTCGCTCCTTACAGAGGGGCCGAGGTCACCCGAGTAGCGGCGGAAACTCCCGAAGCGCTGATAAAGCTATAAACGAAGTACGCGGCATAGGTTTCCCTGAAACAAAAGTTTCACTTGTAAGAAAATGGTTTGAATCTTGGATAAAATGTAAATTTTAATTTAAATATGCAATCAATTACGATAAAATCAATATTTTTTCTTGAACATACTAAGTTTTAAATTTTAGCCAATATTTGTGTTAAAAAATGTTATTTACCATACTATTGTTTAAAAAGCATTCAACTTCCAATTATGTACTTCATTATTAAGAATATGAATTAAATAAAGTTTTAATATATCTTCTTTTTTTACAATAAATTCTTCAATTAAAATTATTTTTAATGAATATTTTTTTCGTCAATATTATGCGATATTTTTTTAGTGCTCGAGATATATCATTGCCTTTGTGTACCATGCGTTTGGTTTTATATATGGTAATTAATTGGAAACGTAAGACTTAAAACATATCAATATTTATACTGAAATATATATTTTACAAAAAAAAATAACAGTCAAGTGTAACATATTCCAAGAAAATTATGATTTAAACTATATATGAAATGTATTATTGTTGAAATGTGGAATTTTAAATACAATAAAATTGAGGCGACAGGTAAACAGTTTTAATTATAAAAAAGTTTGAAATAGATTTAAATTGTTATCTAAATTTTCCTTCTTCCTTTACAACAATACATTGTTATAAGAATATATAGTTATTGGAAGAAAAGATTTTTCGTTACAAATATATGAGTTTATATAAAAATAATATCCCATTATAATGTATACTCGTATATCCTACAATCATATTTTTATTGCATTTCATTAATTTCTTTTTAAAGGCACTGGAACCAAAGCTAATATAATACAACACATACTCTTGGAAAGATGAGAATACCTGAATTATGTTTTTAATTAACATAAATAATATATTTTGATACTCGGTAACATTGAAATTAACAAACTAACAAATTTCTGCAACAACTTTAAAATGTCTTTGAAATTCTCAATAATGTTTTAAAATACGTGGATGTTGTGTTTTGATATACAAAGTTGGGGCTGTTTAACAATTATAAAAGCTTTCCCTTTTCACTGTTGAAAACGAAATCAACAAATATGGAAAACATTTCAGTAAAATATTCACCCACTTTCACAAGTTAGCAATGCAATTCATTTTCATCGAGACAATTTCCATTTCGAATAACTGTTATTTTATTCCAAAGTCCATAGTTACATCGTTCTCCATTTCGCTATCAATCTAATTCAATATGTATTCATTGCAAGTCAGTAATTACCATGTCAAAACTGTACCAGCGTTCATTACCTTTTATCTGATTGTATATACTAGTGATGGCTCAATAGAAATAAGTTTCAAGGAGAAGAAAGTAAAAAGGACACGTTTAACACAATTATAAAAATATTATATAAGTATATTGCTTTGGATTTTTCATCACGTAGCAATGGGAAATGTAGGTAGTGCCAATGACTGTCATATTTCCTACAACAGTATAGAACACGTGATTGGTGAAAGTTGGTACTGAGATATATGTAATGAGAGTTACTCAATGTTTATTTATAGGAGCGTCAAAAACATGTAGGAAAAAAATCACTTGTCTATGTTTAATTTGAATAGAAACTGTGTTTAAATAACTTGAGGATAAATAAAAGAGTAAACTAAATTTAAAAAAAAACATCTGTTTTATACATGCTTTGATACATTTTTGGTAAAATCAATATTTACCTTTTGTGTACGAGATACAAATATTTTAGTTCCGAATATTTTTCAAAATCGATTTGTAAATTGAGGAAAATATTTATGATGATGAACGATAAAAAATTGAAATAAAATCTATTACAGTTATAGGTTGTTTTAAATTACCTGTATTTATATCTAAGATACTGTATCATATAATTTTGTTATAATTATATTTGTCGATAGTTTAAGGGGTGTTGGAAATATATTTGTTGGAATTATATTTGTCGATAGTTTAAGGGGTGTTGTCATTAATTTTCACCTGAGAGATCTAACATACAAATACTTTTTTTTTCAATGTGCCCAATTTCTTAATTATGTTTTTGATAAATGCATGAAGGAGATTGCGGAATAATTTGTTAATTTATTTAAACGTTTGCACTACTCAATGGTTGACTTACGTGGCACATACTCCTAATTTTATCTCACAACTTATCAAGTTAATTAGATTTTTTACAAAGGATTTAAATAATAGTCAACAATTGATAAAAGTATCAAACACATTTTTCATGCTTATAAGCCTTCAGTAAAAGAAAGGCTAAATAAAACCTTGTTTACAGGGTCGCGACAAACTACCGGTACAAAAACCCAGATTCACATTATTAGAGGGTGTCCACTTGAATTACTTGATTTTATAAGTCTTGTTTTTTTATATGTTATTTGTACATATTTTATATACTTGTCCTGTGAAATAAATAAATGAATTATATTACAAACAAGAAAACCAACGGTTGAAAAATGCTCATGAATGAGACGAGTATTTGCAATATTATCTATATTATTACGTCTATAGTAAAAATACAGAGAATTAATAATTGTGAAAACTATAGATGGCGTTACTAGCACAATTGCAAAATTTATAAAAGCTATTTCGTCTGAAAAGAAGTCAACTTTATTTATCGTTTTCATGGTAAAAAATTTTATTAAATAGTAGCTAATTGAAAACTGAAATGACATCAATATAATTGTTATTTTTCAATTTTTTTATTTGAATTGTTTATTTTTATTGCCATAATTTGTATCAGCTACCACACATAAGTCAATGTATGCTCAGATATCTGACATAGGCCTACTGCTTTTATTTGTTATTTTTGTTGTTGTAAATATTAGGCATAACCATACACATAAATAGTAAGCGGTTCAATATACAAGCAAAATAAAGGTTACATAACATGGCAAAATACCTTTTGATTAAAATATAAAAATAATTTAATAACTTCATCATATAATATTTAATAATTTTATACCCGTTATTGTATTAAAGCTGCTAAATAATTCAACAGGTACTCGGCGGGTACAACTCTAGATCTACTTATCAGAATATATTCAGACATACACTATTTATTTTATGCAAATATGAATCAATTAAGATTCAATTGTCCAGGATGAAAATATTACCAGAAAAATTAAAACACATCAAAATTAAATATTCAACTTTACTTTAAACTTTATAACATTTTAGATATTATGTACCATTTATTTCTTTAGTCGTGAAAATATTCTTACTGCTAAAAACTGTAAACTTTTGAACAATGTAATCTACAAATACATTTTATTAATATGACGTAATAACGCGCCCATTTACAATTCATTAATAAGTAATAAATTTTCAACATGATTAATTCTTTATCCTAATTTTCAGTGATGCGTTACAGTGGTTGAGAGATATGACTATTTTTACTTCATAGATTGTGTTCCTTTAACTTTAACGTGTGTGTTAATTATTATATAAAATTGTTTGGGTTTCTTAAAATAGGTTAAGCTATAGTCATTTTAATGTTACACTTTCGTTAACACATCCTTTATAAAAACATTACCTTTTGTGTTTTGTATTTTCATTTTCTTTGTGTAAATTTGTCAACATCGAAAAACAAACATAATTTTCGTGACAAGACGAAAAATGGAATGTGAGAAATTTCGAACGTGCAATTTCACTTTCTTTTCGAAACGGAGAATGCAGTAACAGCTGCCATCAAGTTATGTTGACCCGTGGCGTGGTTATTGGGACGTAACAGTAAACAATAAAATAATTATTAACTAACGAGATTTTAATATAGTATTCTCTCCAGTTACTTGAACAATGCGATTGAAGTAAATAATTAGAAAAAAGGCTAAGTAAAATTTATTTCAGTAATTTTCTGGAGTGTAATAAAATGATTTAGCTGTTGGGTTTTAAAGTGTTAAAGCTAGGTTTTAAAATATTTATTCGTTTTTATAGGTGCGTATATTTTTTCTATTTTATACCATATATATGAAAAGATGCTAGCACTTATTTCTTAAATATTCGTATGAATATTTCCAGGATATTTTATTTAATCGGAGAAGAAAATAAATTTATATGAAATACGAGTTTATGTGTAATCAAAAGAATGTGTTATATAATATATCATTTATATAGCACATCATATGTTTATGTTAAATCGTAAGCGCATAACATATTTTCAATCCACCACATTACGAGTATTTCGTCGTTGAAGGCGCCAACTCGATCATCTTACTTTCGGCAAAAAATAATTATTAATATTTTCCAATTCACAGTAATTAAGTTCATATTATCATTTGAGGAAATCGCATTCAATTTATGAAAAACAAACCTTTTGACCTTACCGTAAAAGTTAAAATTGAAAATCTCAATACACTTTCGAAAAAAAGTCCATAATGAGGATCCAAAGAAAGAAAGCTGATACCGATATTTTATGAGGGTTATTTAAAGTTTCAGTTTATTTTAAAACGCTCTCTTGTTAAGTCACTTAATCGGAGATAATCTACTAGTATATGTATTTGTACGCTTTGCACAGCCATATTTGTAAAAGTCTTGACCAGTTTTTGACTGATTTGTTTTTATAATAATTATATGTGTGTTGCATTCAAATAATCCTGAGTTCTCGTTCGATTGTTGTTAGTAAGTGTTAATAAAATGTAGTCAAAATAATGAAAATACGAGAATATTTTTAAATACTGCTTGGCTGTTAATACGAGAATATATTATAAACAACTAGTAATTTTCTTGGAAAAATCTATAAATCTATCAAATTATTTTTTATCATAAGTTTATAGTTTTGAATATAATTGTTTGCTTGAAACAAGTTTATTGTGTAATTATATTAGTGTTCAACCTTTATTGAATCTGATCTAAATTGGAACACAGATGGAAATCAAGGTCTATTCAAAAGATAGAAAGTTTGAATCGTAACCTTAGCTTTGTTTCGGATTTTAAATTTTAATGCAATTTCAAGACAGATATCTGATTTTTATATGACATTAATACATATAAGAATGCTTATATTTGCAGTGTTGTTAATTTTAACGTTTTCCCTTTTATTGAAATACTAGCCTCTTATAATTTTATAAGTTTTTAATAAATGTTTTTTTCATAGAATTATATGACAATTTTGAACGTACAGAATAACATGAAAAGGTTTTTTGATTTAAATTATGAAGATACGTGTATATGCTTTAATTGTAACATATATTAAGTCCGTTTTCTCAGCTTGTTGGCGTATCATCGCGTCGATCCCTTTACTAACTCCACGCACACAAATATTATCTCATTTGAAAGGTGACATTTCAGAATTACTTTTAATAAAATATTGTTGTGGTCAGTAAGCCCTAGTCATTTTTTGTGAAATTTTAAAAAACCAAACATTTTCAAAATTTGGTTTTTACTTCCGAGCTGATACTACCGAAACGCGTCGAGCCGATACTGTAAATGATTCAATGCACAGAAACTGGTTCCAGAGATTTAGAGAGGGCATTTTGTTGTCAAAGATGCATCTTTCACCGGTCGGCTTGTCGTCACAAATGTAGAAAAAAATATGGGCATATAAGCTAGGAATGGTCAACATGCTCGATACTTGGATGCAAAGTCCCAGCCATTCTACAAGAGAGGAATCTTTCAGCTAACATAAAAATGCAAGAAGGCCATAGATCAAAATAGCTCAAACATTAATTACACTTCTTTCTGAAATCACAAGTGATTTGTTTTTTATTTGAAAAACCGCCAAATAACGGGTTTAAATTATCAAAAACTAAACTCTCAAGTATTTACTCAATTGATAAGTTAAAATATTTTTTTATTTATCTCGTATTTTATACATTAAAACTAAACAGTCTTGTAAAAGTTCTGATAATTTTATCTTAATTGAGACTTGGCTGTTCTTTATATAAATAGGCATGTTCAAAAATAATCTTACCAAAACTCAAAGTAGGAAAGTATAGATTTCGTCATATAACATAGGAGCGAGAACAGAGACAGGAGTATATTTGTATATTAATGTACCACATTGCTGGGTTGTACCAGGTGCCGGGCGGCGCAAAACTTTAAATAGGTAACCCGATTCCAGGTCAAAATAGGTTACACCACTATTGCCCCATACTTAACACTTGGTTAGTTTAATGCTAGTTATGTTGCTTAATTCGAAAAAAAAGGAATATCCACTAACTATTCATTTTGAGAAATATATGATATATGAGATATTTGAAGGAATAATAGTTACACCATTTCATCTTATTAAAAAACAAGATATAACACTGTTGTTTAACACAAGTTTCTGTCCAACTTGTTCACCTGAACTTTCTCGTTCAACGACCTTGTAAAGCAAGAAGCGTTTATCGACGTATTATATCAATGAACGTTTCTACATGAAATGATGAAATTCATGAAATAAGAATGGGACATAATAATTCCGAACCATTGCTCCAAAGAAATATTAGTGGGGATGACAGTTATATGAATGGTGATTATATTTAAAAGATATCAAGAAAAAAAATTGAACATGGGTTAAAATACTCAGGAAAGTTGACGAATCGATTTTGAAATCAATAAATTGTGATAAAAACTCATTATATTCAGATAAATAGATATTTTTAGAGTAATCTAATTATCATTGAAGATTTTGTCGATTTTTAATAAATAAATTACGAGCCACGAGAAAACTAAACACCCTTCTCTAACTAAAGTATGGGCATTCATCCAATGTATTAGAAAATATACGATTTTTTGTGAATAAACGAGTCAGAAACTTAAAAAGTATTTATATATAAAATCAAAAGTAATAAATCAAAGTTTTCGGCTTTATCTTTGTGCAACTCTATTTTAGAATATTTAATAATAAATTACTGTATTATTCCACTAATTACAATAAGTTCCGCAACACGTGTTTCTACCTCCTACGTAGAGGCTATTTTCAAGCGAAACTATCCCGATATCGAAATAATAAAATGAAAGTCTGGAGATAGGAGGTGGAAACACGTCGCGGGGATTAATCTAATAAGTGGTAAAACGAAGTAAATTATTAAATGTTCTAAATAAGAACACAACTAAATTATTTTGTGAAAGTATAAAATTACCGAGTTCCAAAAGTGTACTGGGCTTATTAATAGTGTTCGGGGTCTACGACCGCGCGAAGGCTACGCACCGTTAGTGGGTCAGCGTGACGTCACGGCCGTCGGCCGTTACGCGAGCCATATTCGCTTTACGGGCGAATAGCGACGGAATAACGAGTCGTAGGCCGTTGCACGAGTCGCGCATCGCGCTATGGCTCTTGGGGAAAGTGAACTGTGATGTGAACTTACGCAATGGAAAGTGCGTGATGCGAAATCAATTGATGTTCTAGAAAGGAGCTTAAAACATAATTTGGCTTCATGTTATATGTATATAGTACATTGCACATATTATTTATTGACTTTGTTGCCAAAAAGGATTTTCCTTATAAATCAAATTAAACTAGTTAATACATTGATTCATTTCCTGCAAACATGCAAAATATTGATTTTAGTCGAATGTATGAAAAAAATGCTTTAAAATAACAGGTTTTTTAAAAATAACATGAGGATGGTTTTTAATTTCCGAAAATTTTCAACACCTTTTATCAATAGTTAGTTATTATGAAAAAATTAGGTAATATAATTTCAAAGAAAATTACTCCTTAACGAACACGAGTGAAATCTAATTGAATATCAACTTTATGTATTTTTATTTTTTTACACGATGAAAGAAATATTCTCCTCAATATTATCATTTTATCTACAAAATTAAGTTTATTTCTAATTCTAAGTTCAGTTCATTCATTAGTATATCATACCCCTCAATATGTCCAATTTGATGACTAGGACAGGTTGAAGAGTGTGGTCGTGTGAAATATTGTGTTTGACTATAGCAATCGAGCCTTCGAGTTGAGAATGGCTAGAGTAGCAAGTAGCTCACAGTTCGTCATCCAAATACTATCGCAAATGAACAGGCAACAATACTCACACATGTCTAGTACGTATTCACACTAGACGAACTCTGTAACCAGACGTGTACCCTTTTTTAATTCTGTTTTTTGGAGTACCATCGGGAATTGCACTCGAAATCTCCAAGGTTGAAGTCCAGCATCTTGCAAGTTAGGGCGTGGAGGTCCCCCTAATTTAGTATTATAAATTTTGTCATCTCTAGATTACAAACGATTTTGTTTTTTGGAAAATTATTTCTAAGAGTCAAGTCAAATACTCCAATGGGTAAATTATATTAATGAGATTTACAAATACGGAAAAAATACAAAGATGCGTAATTGGTGATTGAGAAATGAATATTCTATCTTCCCAGGGACATGGCCTAATGACCTGATATTCGGCAAAGACAAACTACGCAGTCAACAACGAAAGGAAAACTCTTTACAAGTATGTGAGTGCCTTTCACCATAACCGGTTTCAAAATCCCATCAAATTATCGAGCCGTTTGTAATTACATGTGACGTTACATTCTCTCATTCATGAAAAAAATTAAGATTATGTACGTGTTTCGAAAAGTATAACTGGATTTATTTGGGATTCTGCAAATTTTATCGAAGTTTGTGTAATTTGAATAGGTTACTTAATTTATGGTATGGAAATATTCCATATATTATATATCCTTTATTAACTTCAGAAAAGCAACGCATTTTTCATTGTTATTTTGAAGACGACAAATATTTTTTCCGTAAAAAGTGAAGATATTTATAATTTCCATAAAAAATGTCTTTTATGTAATTTTGTATTATCTAAAAAAAATTCGTTTACATTTTTTATGTGAAATCTTCAAAAAATATTAAATTACCTTTATATAGCTCATTTTTTAATAAAACACAATTTCCATGTCAATTCTTTCAATGCTGGTGAACACCAAAGCCAATTTTTATTTGTTTAAGTCAACTAAATCAGCTCCCCAACACCCCTCACTTCTGTCGATGACTTAGTAATAATGTTTATTTCAGTTTTATAAAAAAAGTTGAACACCAGATAAAATAAACGTAATTAGTTAAATTTAGATACAAATTTAAACTATAAATTTATTAATCTTTTGCTACAAAAAAATAACATATCGATCAATAAGTCCCCGGACTAACCAACAGATGGCGCCTCTAATAACAAATTCATACCATTCTCAGTTAGTACCAGCCTTTAGAACTTACGTGTCAAAGTTTCATGACATTCCGAAATTGTGTCATTGAGTTACAGTGGTTTTAGTGACCTTGATTTTGCTATTTTCAAAACAATGGAAAAAACCGAATTTCGTGTGTTGATAAAACATTGCTTTTTAATCGGAAAAATACCGTTCAAACTCAGCGATATCATTTGGTAGTGTTTACACTATTTTTCATAAACATTTGGTCATGAAAAAGCTTTTTTCAAAATGGGTGCCGCGTTTGCTCACAATGGAACACAAACAACAACGCATCGATGATTCAGAGCGTTGTTTGGCACTGTTTACGCGAAATAAACAGGAGTTTTTGCGTCAATATGTGACAATGGATGAAACTTGGATCCACCATTATACTCCGGAATCAAATCGGCGGTCAGCTGAGTGGAGAGCAGCCGGTGAAAGTCGTCCGAAGCGACCAAAAACTCATCAGTCTGCCGGGAAGGTTATGGCCTCCGTATTTTGGGATGCGTATGGTATAATATTCATCGATCACCTTGAAAAGGCAAAAACCATCAATAACGAATATTACATAGCGTTATTGGAGCGTTTGAAGGCAGAAATTGCAAAAAAAACGTCCCCATATGAAGAAGAAAAAAGTTCTCTTTCATCAGGACAATGCACCGTGTCACAAGTCGATGGTAACGACGGCCAAATTGCATGAGTTGAACTTCGAATTGCTTCCGCACCCACCGTATTCTCCAGATTTGGTCCCCAGCGACTATTGGTTGTTCGCAGACCTCAAAAAGATGCTCCAAAGAAAGAGATTTGGCTCCAATGAAGAAGTGATTGCCGAAACTATCGCCTATTTTGAAACCAAAGATAAATCATTCTACACGGCTGGCATAGAAAAGTTAGGAAAGCGTTGGAATGAATTTATCGCTCTTGAAGAAGACTATGTTGATGAATAAAGAAGAATTTTGGCAAACAAATGTTGTTTTAGTAGTTAGTCCCGGGACTTATTGATCGATGTGTTATCTCCAATGTAGAATATGACAATGTTTGAAAACTCACGTGCAATCAGTTTTGTGAATTATTAAACAAAAAGTTAAACGGAAATTGAGATGAAATGAACTGTAATATCCATTTTAATACGTGAATTGAATTATTTTATTTCAGTTTTAATTTTTCATTCATAAACCTAATTCTTATTCGTATTGAAAAATATTTTAACAGTTACATTTTAAAGCGGAAATTATTAATAATGACTTGTATGGCTGAAATATAATTTAATGACAGTCATTCAGTCGCTGCCGAATTCATGAGGACCGAGTATTAGTAAACAAGGTTTGTGAACTAATCCGGAAGCAGATTACTATTTGTAAATAACTGTGTATTTAGATGACCTATTTGACTGTAATACTTTTACGAAAATTGCAATATTTATTGTGTTCGTAAACAATGAAAAAAATATATATAATGAATTTGTTTTTACTACAGGTTAATTTTTAAAAACAAATTATATATAACGAATTTGTTTTTATTACAGGTTAATTTTGAAAAACAAATACCATACAAGTTGTCAATTTATAAAGAAAGTAATTATAGATGACAAAAATAAAAATTATTAAATATCTTGCGTTCTGGGAGTCATTTGTTTAATTCGAAAATTTAATATTTAAAAATACGACACTTGATTAAAATAATAGAAAACCCCAATCAAACTACTCTACGGACTATTTTTTAAAAGTTTGATATTCATTTGTGAAACATAATGAATTTGGTTAATTAACCCATATTTAAAACTGATGTTTACATCTAATTAATCAATTTTTTTTTCGTTTTTTTATTTATTTTATTAGTCGGACTGTAATGCTTGAAAACTATAATTTATTTAATTTACGACACAACAGTGTCTTTTATATATATATACAAATGAACATATGACAAGCTACTTAAAATTATTGACAAAAAATGCAAAACTTTATCTTATATAAAAAATATTGTAGTATATTTTACATATGAATACTCAGTTCAAATAACTGTTAATGTTAACATATAACTCCAAAAATGTTTCCCATGTTATTAGTAGTTACTTGAATTATAATAATAAACACATAGAATCCGGAATGCTTTAAAGTTTATAAAGAAGTGAAAAAAGTCCAAAACCTTATAACAGATGTCGCCCAAATAGCACATTTACTGTCGATAATAATTAAGATAATTATGATTTGTAATAACAGATGCCTCATTATTCTCACTTTTGTAAATTTCTTAATGCGCGTGCTGTTCAATTTTAAAATTTTAATAAATACTAAAAATCTCCTGGTTAAGTATTGTGTAAAGACACTAATGAAGATTTTATAGACATTCAGGTGGCATTGTTGTATTGAACGCGTTTTTTTTATATGGGGTATTGATATAAAATGTGTTTCTAGGAATAGTAAGTAGTTCACATCGTGAATATTTTGTATACAAGCACCGTTTTATAGCAGTTAAGAAAAAAAACTGAACCCGTATCGGATTTGATTGTCCAGTTATTTAATTATATTCTTTATAAGTTAACATCTTCATGAACTATTTTTTATTTTGAAATCTGAAGGGAATCTTTCATTATCAAAAAAAAATTATTACATGGATGCAATAATCATTGAATTTTTTTTATCTTGCGTCTCATTTTTAACTTGTAGTGTATCTACAACGCGCTTGCGCGGTCGCTATAACGCGAGCAGTGTTGCCACTGACACAAATACAATTCATCTCTTACCGCGCGCCGCACAGCGGAAAACTGGCTTGATTTTATTTCTGCATATCGCAACACTAAACGTCAAAATCTTATTTCAAATTTGGAATTGATTCACCACAGGTCGGGAAATTATAACAGAGATTTGACTTATTTCCTTGAAAAATTTGTATGTAAACAACATTTTTTGTGTTTTGTTGATAACAAAAGTAAATATTGTTTAATAAGTCAGTGACTGTGCATTTGAACTTAAAAGTTAAGGTTCGATTATAATATAAACGTTATTTTGCTAAATTCTACTAAGATAAACATTATTTTGTTGAAAAAAAGTGACTTTAAGGGCATGGTTATGTGATATTAAAATAACGGAAATGTTTGTGTGATCAACAATAAGAACACGTGAGTTCCATATCATTAAACTTTTTATAAAAACATATTTACAATGTTGATATTTTTTATGAAAAATTAATAAAATTATGCCAGTTTTTAATGTTTTAATAACGCTGCGAGTTAAATACAAAAACAAATACGTGCTTGGACATTTTGCTGAAATAATTGATTGACGATAACAATATTTTAGAAAATAAATTCTAGCCAAATTTCAACTTAAAACTCGAATTATTAGAGATAAATTTACAAACTATAATACTTATATATTTACATATATTTTAATATTTATCCAAGAGCTGAAAAAACTATTTTACAAATTAAATGTGTAAGGACTGCAGTTGGAGTATGACGATAACAGAATATAGGCCACCATGTCCAGGGGTCGAAGATACCTTGAGGTCGTCAGAAGATGTCAAACTAGAAGTAGACCCCTTTTTACAAGAGCCACCTGATGTAGCAGAGAATAAAGATTCTGATGTTCTACTTGGACGAGTTTTGGCAGGTAATATTTTTGAATTATAGTTTTCTGATACGGACACCGTGGTAATATAATATGATTTGAAATGTTTTATAAAAAAACGTAAATATGCATATAATTTTATTAAAATACAAACAAAGAACTAACCGTCTACTTTAACCTTTTTTCAAATTATTATGTAATAATTAATACAAACTGGAAATCGTTTCTTTATATTGCAATGTTTTTACTTTTTTTAACTTGGTCAATTAAAAATCATAATATAATGGCCGTGAAGAGTAAAATTCATATTATTTAGCAAAAAACTTCGGTTTTCGCATGTGCTGACTCGATGACGAAAAGCGGGGTCGATGCACTGGTGACCTCAATGAAATGTTCATTAATGCAAACGAAAATCGACCTACTTTATATCTCAAGTGGTATAAGCGAAGTTCCTTTTTTGCATACCGTTTTCATAATGTTGTCACATTTTGGTCATGCGATTAAATTACTTTCATCGTACTCCATGCGTTATGTGAGTTGTACACAAAGGGAGAGTAAAATGGGCAAAATTTACACATTAATAAAAATGTGTAGAATTTTCCTACGATTTTTTTTCTAAGTGAAATATTGCTTTAACTTTTTTACTTACATGTTTTCTCTTTTTTTATTTTCATTACACAATTTTGTTTTCCATAGTCTGCCTGCTTAAAGAAGGAAATAGCCGAAAGTTTTGTAATCGTTCTAGTTACAAAAAAGTTAAATTATTTTTAGTCAACAGTTTATTCTTATTTCCCAAATTTCGTACTTATTTACGTAGCGCATTCAGATTTTCCTTTCATTTTCGCCTATTCTTTATTCTCATGTGAACTTAACTTCTAAATATCGCTATCTAGAGATAAATCAAAGAATATTAAGACGCCGTATAAAAAGGAAGGTATTGTATAGTTGTATGTGAAGTAAAATATTCTTGCTTTTTGAATAATGACACCGTTTTTCACTTGAGAACAGCGGGTTAATATCTGGGTCAACGCGAGGCTAGTTCATTGCACTGTGGCCTTCCCGCCTATTTATTACACTATCTGCTGACTCTGTCGATCACACAAGAAAATGTATAGCACCATTCTTTTCACATAATAAAATATCCAATGAAATGTATTTAGATTGAAGACTAGGTTTATGTTATTCTAGATTTATTTATTTATTCTTTGTCTCAAAAATATTTTTTATATAAATACGATTGTTTTCTAAAATAAAAATAATCAAATCTTCCGAAAGATGGTATCTGACAATTTTATAAGTTCTAAGACAGAATAATTATGTCGAAGTTAGTGTCTTATTTCCACACTGTTGGGAATAAATATATTAGAATGACATCCATGACGTAATTAAAAAGGTGCCAGTCTCCCAGCCCGGGAATTGTGGGTTCGATTCCCTCTGGAACTC
Source organism: Odontocerum albicorne (assembly GCA_949825065.1). Taxonomy (NCBI): domain Eukaryota; kingdom Metazoa; phylum Arthropoda; class Insecta; order Trichoptera; family Odontoceridae; genus Odontocerum; species Odontocerum albicorne. Next base: position 35,450,870 of record OX463840.1, read on the forward strand.
ATTTTTTAAGGCTTGTTAAACACCTTTCTGATTGGTTGAAATATATTGCTACTTGGTAATCAAGGTTGGGTAATCCGCAAAAAAATTCGACTCCAACTCCGACTCCAGAAATTTAAATGGTTGACTCCGACTTCGGCTCAAATTATAGTGCATGTATTGTTAGCCATGTGTTATTTACTCGTACATACTTAAATGAAAGTTTTATTGGAAACCATGTCTACGAGGACTCCTCAATCCTCATCATACTACACGATATTTGTAGTAAGTGATATATAGTTCATAATGTAATTTTTAAATAATAATAAAAAATTGAAGTTGGACTCGAAGTCACAAAAACCAACCGACTCCACAATTTCGACTTCTGACTCCATCTCTTCAAATCCGCCAGGCATTACAATATGTATAAAACGAGAGTATAAAAAACATACTTTAAAAAAAATACCAACAAACATCGTAAAATATAATATATGCAATATAAAATGGATATAAAATTACATTTATTTTGTGTATTATGAATGCCGTTAGCTTTGTTGTTATATGGAAACGATTTAAAAAATAATTCAAAGGAAAAAAATTTATTTCATGTGATGCCGTCACTTTGTTTTTGTTTATTTTGTATTAATCGTTCATTCAAATAGCACAATTTAACGGGATTATTCCCAAGGAAAAATATCTTCCAGCCAACTAGACATTTGTCAAGAGGCTTTAAGTGAAAACCTTTTTCAAAAAAATTTGTTCCATTGGATATTTAACCCGCAACCCCCGAGTTGGAAATCAGGCATTCTAATAACTCGACCACGGAGGATGTATTTATTTTTAAATGTCAAATTAAAAAAATACTTGTTGAAAATTTGTCGATATATGAAAAAAAAAAAAAAAACAATATGGTTTAATCAATACCATAAATCCGCCACATGAAAGTGTTGAATTAATAAAAAGTGTTCAACCCACATTTTGTTTTTTTTTAAATACTAGTAATTTAGGCAACATCCAACTTCTTTGTATGAACTTGTACGGAATACCTACATATTTTTTAAACTGATTTTAACCACAATTAATTCGTTTTATTGGGTTGATATTTTTGCATACACAGCATTTTGCAATATTTCATGTAAACAAAAAAAAACTTTTTTCTCTTTGCTCTTTTTCGCACATATACGCTCAATTATTTTCACTAACTTAAGTTTTAAAAATATGTGTAATGAAATAAAATAAAAAAACTTTTGGAGAATATTTGACGTTTTTGCGACTTTTTTTATATTGGAACATTTTCCAAGTGTAACTATCAGAAACTATACAGAGGAATAAGGAAGGGAAATCTTCTAAAGTAATTGCCTCGAAGGCGGAGAAAAACTCATCACACGATGTTATTAAATTTTATTACTCGTAAATCTTTTATTATTCCCACAGCAGGCCAACAACCCTCATTTCGCCGAACAGGGCCTATTAAGTTAGATTTCACTTTTATTTGTTTCGTCTGTTGGCCACTGCTTGTTATATCAGAGGTAAATTTTCTCCAAGCCAACTATGAGATTGGACATATGTACGAGTATATGTGCAAAAGAAAACCAATCCAAAATCTAGCTGTTTTGAGTATTTAAGGAAACATGAGGCGCCATCATCATCAGACCGGTTAACTCGAGTGTTAGATTTAGACATTTCCTCTTCTTCTTCACTCGTTCCTATCATGGGCATATTGCTTCCAGTTGTTTTCAGCCAACTTTCTAATATCATCCGACCATCTTGTTAGGAGTCTTCCTAATTTTTTCCCTGTCTTTGGTCGCCACTTCAGCACTTTCTGAGTCTACCTATCATCGGTATATCTGGAAATGTGCTAAGCCCAGTGACCCTATCAGCAACATCTACGATTTTGGTCTGCAACATTATTTATATTTTTGTTTTCCGGTCCCGTAATGAGATTTTCAACAATATTTTCTTCATGACCTTCTGTGCATCATAAGCTAAGATGTTAAGTACAAAGTAATGTATAAAATAGCAGTCGCCTTGGTCTAATGGTAAGCATTCATACTTTCCTGACTCCCTTGCGGGCGGATTCCCGTTCAAGTTATTTTTCCGAACTTTAGTATTTTTGTCGATTATTAAGTACTTACGAGTATGTCATGTTCTTCTCTAACTGATTAGCTACTTAACGTTAAATTTAAGAGTGCTATTTAGCAATAAAAAATAGCGATATATAAAGCTGCGAAAGGGAAAGTTGTAGGATATTGAACCTGCCGATCTTCTAGGAACTTGGATATTTTTCTAATCGGAAATTGGAACGGGTTGGAACTAAATTGCAACAGCGTGCACATATGTTAATAAACCAATACACGCACATGCATGATCACGCGAGATCGCCAATCACAATACAAAGGCATTTTTTTTGTATTTAACGATGAAATACACATTTTTTGTGTATTTAACGATGAAATACACATTTTTTGTGTATTTAACGATGAAATACACATTTTATCGACATATTTATAAAAAAAAATATTATTCGAAATTTATAATAAACAAAAAAATATTTATTGTGTGTTGGATTTTTTTAGCATAAACACGATAAATTTTCGAGGCCACCATTGGCGGGCATTAACCCTAGTACAATATCTAGGTCAACGTAGAGTTAGCCCCTGACACAAGAATTTTCTTCAAGCAGTCTAGAAAATAATATTCTTATCTCTTTTGCACGAACCCGAAATGGTACGAGTAAAAAAGAGACATAATGTTTGTTGACTGCTAGTGTTTGATAATATCCGCCATTCATTTTGCATAGCAGTGTCCCACTCGCACTTGTTGAAGATGAAAGTGATCGAAGAAGCAGACAGATATCGGTCACGATATCGCCTTGAAAAGCGAAGTTATTTATGTATAATGTGGTCAGGGTAGTCACATGAAAAAAATCTATTATATATTAAATGTCAAAAATAATTCTTAATTGAAATTCAAAGTATTGTTAATTACCACTTAATTTTAAATAATTACCAGAGTATGTTGAAAACACACCTATTACAAAATATATTTTTGAAATAAAGATACTCAAGTGACTCGTCTTTACAAGAAAGATTTTGTGTTTTTTTGAGTTAATGATAACACACATTTCAGTTTCTAATTTATTTCATATTTTAGTTCTAGTATTGGACATAATATTTTTAGAAGATTTTGTACGCTTTATTTTTTCTTTGTAATTGTGATAATAAATGACGACTTCCGTGACCTAGTTGGTAAGTTGCCAATCACCAGCTCGAGAGGAGATGCGGGTTCGATTCCCGATAGTGCCCAATTTAAAAAAAGGGTTCCAGTATGGTTATTATTTCAGGTCTCTATACAATATCCCTAGTTAGTCGGAAGAGATGGCGTGGCACTACATCCGCCAGGTTATACTGTATTGAATTCATGTTTTGTTTTTGTTTGAAAATAAGATGAATGTGCAATATAATAAATATAATGAACAAATTAAATAATATAATGTGATGGCACAAATTTGATCAACAAAGTTACATATTTCGTTTTATAAATGTTATTTTTGATCTTAATAATATTTTTTTTGAAAACCTTTTAATTATTTTCTTCTCTTTGTCATTTGGGGTTCGTTAACATAATTACACAATTTCCGTTTTCCAACATAATTTTTTCATTCCCTCACAAAACATAAAGATTCATACAAATATTATTAAATTAGTTTATGATACCCCTGATTCTATATGATAGCTTAATGTTGTAACAATGTTTCATGCACTTTATGCCAGGTTCGTTTCATAGTACGCAACCACGGAACGAATGGGACTCGAACAGCGACCTTCGCTTTTAGAACGGCAACTACAGCTACACGATTGCACTACTAGATCATCTAAGTGCAAATAACAATGCGAATTTATCATTTAGATCGTCTGGGATCTCGTTATGTCCGATTAATCTTCTACGAGTATTATGATTTATGACTTGTTTAACTTTAATATTTTTTTTCGACAGGTTTCGTAAATAATAAAGGTCATATTTTATTTGTATTCATTAATCGTGACTTTTAATAAAGTTATGATCAACATAACCTTATTATGGTATCAGGTTTTATGTAATCAGTTTATTTTATAAGTTTTGGCTAAGATCTAATAAATTTATTAATTTTTAACTCCAAATTCTTCCCCTTTGGTTCAATGTCAAGCAACCATAAAACAACTGTCTCTACCTAAAAAAATAGTCGGATCACTATTACAATATATTTGTTCTTTACATCATTTTGTTTTTAACTAAAACTATTTATTCATTTAAACACGCCTCTTGACAATACTATGATAAAATAAAATTTGTTCTTTACATCAATGTATTTTGAACTAAAACTATTTATTTATTTAACCGCTCCTCTTGGCAATACTCACACTTGAAGAAGTAACAAAATTCGCACACCTTTAGCCCTTTTTTGGGCACCATTGGGAATTGTTCCCGAAAACCCCGGATGGAAGTCAAACGTCTTACTAACTAAGCCATGTACGATAAAAAGACAACAGAAATCATTTGACGATTTAAATATAACAAATATGTTATAATAATGTCATCTGCGGTTATGAGATAGGAGGGGATATTGAGAAAATGTGTAATATGAGACCAAAAAAAACATAATATATAAATAAGTAAGCATAAGGAGAAAATAACGATTATTTATCAAATTTTTAAAAAGTGTAAAAATTATATTATTTTAACTGTTGCACAGACTTGTGGATAAAAGAAATTGTTCTAAATACGGTTTTGTTTTCTTCAAGAAAATTATTGATGTCTAAATATTTTTAATATAGAAAAATAAAAATTAACAGAACAATGATTGATTTAGAAATTCACTTCAGTTTCGTTTAATTTATTAATATTGATTCACAAATTTTAAGGATTGCATACGAATAAATACGCAATATCGAGTGCATTGCTCGTTTCCCTCCCCTTGAACCGCAGGTTAACCGATAACCATTATCATTAACTAGTTGCAACCCGTGAAATATTCACGGAAGTAAAACAAATTCTACATTTATGAAAATACTATATATAGTCATAAATGTAAAATTTGTTTATATATTTACTATATCATTTATACATCGTCCCCTTTTACACCGGTTCAAAAATTGTTAGCTAGGTATTTAAAATTCGTTCAGTATCACGGACCCACCGAGATTCAAATTTTGAATTACTTTCGGATAGAATCCAAGTATTCCTCTCTCGCTCTCTTGTATTCAAAATTCAATTCTTTCTTTGGCGACAACCATCGTATGGGTTTTGGCCTATTTATACTATGATATCTAGATCACCTTACCTAAATTTAAATATACTTTGAACAGTAAATACTACATTCTGTCTGCCAATATCTAAACCACCTTACCTAAATTTAAATATAATGTGAACAGTAAATACTACATACTGTCTGCCGATAAGAATATTAATCGTTATCACAACCCGGCAAATGTTTTATGTTATTTGATTTCAACAATGAAAAATAGGCCAAAGTGTGAACTGCCTACTGTAATTCTATGGTGTTTGTACATTTTAATGCTACCTATTATTTTAAGCGAATACACTTAAGCTATTTAATTAAATTTTCAGTTAATAAGAAATTAATTCCTGTTTCGAAAAAACTAATACTTATTTTTTTATAAGTAACTATATATTAGACGCATGCAGGATATGTTATGATTGAAGGTATTTTAAAGTGGCTGTATAAAAAGTTTATAAACTTGAAAAAGTTAGGTCTAAACTGAACATTACATTAGTATATTTTCAATTTTCAAATCACAAATATAAAACTGGATACAGATTTACATTTCATGAGTTATATAAATTTATGTTTCACGAGAAATTAAAAAATGTAAGTTTTACCAAATGATACAATCGGAATTAAGTTGATTTTACTGGGAAAATCAGTTAAACCCGTGATAGTAATTAACGTATAATAAGGAAAAGTTATTTTAAAAATAAACTTTATATTACTTTCTTAACCTAATTCTTAAAAAAAAAACAGTTAAAAAACAGAAGTTAACAATTAAAAAAAGTTATCAAATGTCAAAGATTATTTTCTAGATTAAATATTTTAACTTGTACATTAATCATTTTAGCGTGTGAAATACGCTTTTTGTACAATTTTTATTCACTCGAAATACCATTGGAAGGGTAGCAATAATAAAAAAAAAACAATGTACGATCTATAAATCAACTACATTCTACTATACATATCTATCTAAAATTCACAATTTGAGTACCGTCATGCGTGTCTACTTATCATATGACATCAATTGCATATATTTTTATATTAGAATTCATCACTGCAGAGCGACTACAATGGAGTCGAGCAAACATCTGCGATGTCGTTTTCTTGTCAATCTTCGTCTTGGCTTATTTGTCAATCAAATAATTTAGACAATATTTTCAAACTTCAAACTATTACAAAGATTTATTGTTTATTTTTGTTTTCTTTTTATTATATTAAACGAGGTGTCGAAGATTTTAATAAATAAGTCGATTTTTTTTTAATTTACTGACAGTAATTTTGCAGGTATAATTGATTTTTGTTATAATCCGGTAATTGTTTTTTGTTTCACTTTATGTTCATAAAATAAAGATTCCTAATTTGTTATATCATTCATAAGAAAACTGAAATATTTGTAAATTTGGTATGTTGAAAATAGCATTTCAAGTTGCCAAGAGTTTGAAATTGTAATCTCCCAGTAATTTAAAAAAAGTACAGCTTTCAATTGACTTACAGTAAACAACTGTGTGTATTAAACTATTATCAAATTTTATTGATATTTAAGCGTATTTGAAAATAGTCATTGAAATATTATACATAACATACTCGTATATGTTTACTCAATTTCGCACATATCAGAAATTGGCTAAATACCGTAGTTACGTTAAAGGTGAAAAAGTCAGCGGTCATGGGGCTAGTGACTCGGAGAAAAATTTGCCAAGGAAATGGCATATTTTTAAAACAAAGAAAATAAGTAGTACATCTGAATTAATTTAATATTTATATAACAAATATGACTTTTTATGCGTCATATCCAAGCAATGGCAGCTTACGTAAGGGAATATTGTGATGTTAACATTCTCACGGATGTGAATTGAGAGTAATGCGAGGCAGAGCGGCTATTTGCAAAAAGAAAGTAAAAGTGAATGTTCATCACTCGGAGAAAACACGTGGCGAAAATATTTGCGGGTGATGTACTGCTTGGTGAAACTACTTACTGTTTTTTAAAACTTAATGGACGTTTCGCTATAAAAAATGAGCATTGTTAAATGTTGCGTTGGTATGTATTTAAAGACTTGTTAGGAAAAAATACACCATTGAGAAATAGTAAAGATTTTGAAGTAATGGGATTTTTGAGTACATGAATAAAATTGATCATGTTTAATTTACAACATTTTTAATAAGTTAAAAGTAAAATGTTGTTCATATTGTTTTTGTAAGCAAAATATTGAAAAACGGCACATTTTTTTACCCTATATTTTTAGTGAGCAAAATATTTAAAGATAAAACGACCCATTATTTTACCACATATATTTTTCCGTGAGCAAAATATTAATAAAAAAAAACGAAACAGATTATTTTTATCATATATTTTTCCATGAGCAAAATATTTTTTTAAAAATACATATATTATTTTTACCAAACATTTACTGACGTAAAGACTTTATTTTTTCACAATTTCTTATCCATAGATATAAAAAAGGTTTTGAAACTTTGTTTTACTTTACTTGTAGACCAACAGAAAAATTAGGTTTTTCGGTAAGAATAGTAATTTCTTGAGGTTAAATGTTTGAATAAACTATATTTTATAAATACACACTTACTCATTACGAAATATAAAATCAAAACCATACATGCACCTCGATTGTAATCTTGGATCTTAAATTCGTAGTAAAGGGATCATCGAGAGCAATTGAGGTTAATTTATTAGACTGATACACTTTGGGGTATTAAAATTATCCTACATACAATATAGTCACGATATATAATAATAACCTCAATGTAACTAAATTTGTATAGATTCCTGGTAAACGTCAAGAATTTTAATGACTATTATTTATACATAAAAGGATTAGAATAATGACTTTTTTTTTTTAAATATATTTCTTCAGATAAGAGAATCTCACAAATACAAGTGAATCAGAATTAAAAAACAAAGTTATTTATATTTTGTCAAATTTATCTTTCAGACTTACAATTACCGTGTTACCTTCATGTGTGTAATTGAAAAATATATCATTTTAAATATAATAATAAAGCTTTTAAAAAAAGGTCAAATGTGCTTTATGAATCACAGATATCCTTGATTTTATTAAATTGATGTAACAATTTACAATGCATAATTTTATTTCATTTGCAAGCGTTCACCTTCATACATTTCAGAATGTAGGATTAAAATAATAAGGTTAGTAGTGAAGACGGCTACTTTCCTCGCCGACTATATGAATCACGCTAGTCGATTACTACGAGTAGCACAACTAGCCAAAAAATGAGGACGCGTCGAGACACTCCTTTTATAATACAGGCGCCTGTTCATTTTTCAAAATCCCGTAAAATCTTTAACTAAATTGAATTAAAATATTTCCATATATTTGTTACACCAAAATAAATAATAAATAAAACTTTCATTTTACTTTTAAAATTTTCATATGATAAAGTTAGATCTTTTCCAAAGTGGTTTCAAACATATCTCTCAACTTGGTCCGATAAAATCTGAAGGCCTTCTTAATTTTGTAGAATATTGAATATAGCAAATGGCACTTTATACAATTTCTACTGTGTGCTTTTGAGCACGTATTTTGATTGTGTTTTCTTGTGACTCGGTGACTAGGTTTTGCTACGCTCGGTTCTTGTTCGTGTTCACAACATAAGGTCTCGCAATAGTAGCGGCGATCTGCCTAAGGCCGTGCGGTCGTCGACCCGCGAGGAAAACTAGGTCGTCGGGCGAGCGCGTGGGCGGTTAGGCCTCACTTGTTATCCTGGCTCCTGGATCACTCACTGCTGTATGCTTATGTGTGCCGGATACATTTTTAAAAAGAGCCTGAAAAATATGCTTTGTTATCCTATCCTATCACGTTATCCTTATTGGGGCAGGCAATGATGTTTTCCTATGAAATATGTATTACACTCGAGATTGAAGAAAATATTATTTGTCTGAAAAAAAATCTTAGTTATCCAAAAAATCTGAATATTTTAAGCGGTTTCAAAATATTTGATAGGGCAATTTTTTTCCTGGTTTTATGAAAACATGGGGTTAAAAATAGGACTTTTAAAATACGTCTGAGAATTGATAATCAACGTTAATTAAATATAGTTACGATACACAAATTATTTATAAATTATCGTTTAATTATTTAATTTTCTATCTTAATATTATCCTACTAAAAATATGAAATGGTTTAAAAATATATATACATTTCCTAGTCATTTTGTCGCCTTCACTATATTATCAACAAAAAATACTTAAATAAACTTGGTTGAATTATCCTAATGCGTATCATTTTCTAACAAAAAAATTAATCTAATCTGATAAAATTTGTTCCAAATATTAAAGTTGGTAGAAGAAAATACTTGTATAATAATTATCTTAAATTTTCTCTTCAAGTATCAAACACATATTCGCAGAACGCTTTTTGCATTTTTATAAAGACTTTTTTACCCGGAGCGGGGTGTGTTGATAACTTGTTAACCAAAGGGCGAGAACCTCCCCCGGGTATTTTCCATCATGATGGATTATTTTAGAGATGGGGTTGATTACACCTTATTTTCAGAAAGCTTTTCTGTCTCTGTTTTGCCTACTCATTGTATTTGCGATTTACGTTATTTTATTTGTTCAAAAATCTAACATTGCTTTTTCAGTCTCTTTTTAATCAATACGAGTATAATATGTACTTTTAACTGTTTTTTTTTGTTTTAGTATTCATTAAAAATACTTGTGGTCAATTTGAATATTACAAAAACGGTTTTCAAACTTATTGAAGGATATGAAGGATGGACATGACATATTAATTAATTATTTTTATCAAACTTGGGGGATCAATTAGTAAATATTAAAGGGATAATTATAAGAGTTGGAGAAAAAAAAACAGAAAATTGTTTACTTTCAGTTTTTTCATATTGCATAATTATATTTATATATTTTAGTAATTTTGCTATCAAAAATATTATTTTAATTATGTATTAGAGTGAACGGTTTATTCTTTTAAATTTTTTTTATAAAAAAAAAAGTTCGAGGACATTCAACATTGTTGCATAATTCCAGCATTTAATCCGGTTGAGCGATACTTGTTTGAGTAGTTAACGCCGACTTCTGTGAAGAATGTTGGTAGTTCGAAACCCGCGCTGAATAAGCCCCTCCGATGAGAAAACAATTATTTATATTTGTTTCTAGATATATTAGAACGTGATGACCTCCGTCACCTAGTTGGTAAGATACCTGTCTTCCAGCTCGGGGCTAGCGGGTTCGATTCCCGTTGGAACCCAGATTTAAAAAAAAATCCAGTCTGATTTACATTTAAGACTCTTTTAACATATTTAATGTTGGTTGGAAGATATTGCCACATGACAATAAGTCCGTTAGGTTGTACTTTCTTCATACAACAAAAGGTATTGTACAGCATACAATACAATAAATTAGGTTTATTATTAATTCATAGGTAAACACATTAATAGTTTTATACCTTTTACTTTACATGAATCAATTTTTAGGTTATGTTGTTTACAAAATTCGTTTTCGTCTACGAACAATAACTAATGTTTTGCAACATTTCATTTTGTAGATGTTTACCACGAATTTCTTACGTCCGCAATGTTGAGTTGAAAATGTGCCCGGATGTGCAGATTTTGCGTAACGAGTAACGTGTGCGCGGCATCGCGTCACTGCCTCGAGCAGTCGTGCCTCGTGGAGCCGATGAAATGGAAAGTAGCACTTTCACGTTATGCGCCATTTTGAAAATGATGAAAGTGAAAATTTCACGTCGTCGATTATGACAGTGTTGTTTATTTTCAGTGTATTTGTTTCACTTGGTTTGTTTTATGATTTTTAGAGAAAAAACTATAAGAAGAATATCAGGAAACGGGATATTTGAAATAATTTTCGGGATATACAAGTCTTTAATACGATGTATAACGTTTTGAGTTATTATTCTATATATATATGTACAATTATTGTTTGAATGAATTGTTTTGTTTAAAAAATACAGTTTGCCTTAAAGGAACCGTGGTAATTATTTAAAATCTATTATATATTTGAGAAAATGTAAAATTGAAAATAACAAAGACTATCGAAGGCTTGGAAGTATTTATTTTTTTAGTATCTCCTTTATATTATACACGATTTATTTGAAATCCAATGAAAATATTCTTATTTCATCATTGGAAAAAAAAAATTATGACAAGAAAATATATTATAAAGATATGTAAGAGATATAAAATAATATTAATATCATCACTACAATCTTTGTATCCCATAAGTATCATTGATAATGTTAAGCGACCATATTATCCTATTAAGTATAAGTTTACTGAAAATATACCAATGAAATATTTAATGTTCTATTACATTAATTTGATCTAAACAGCGCAGTTTCCAGTCACAGTGAGTTGTAACCTGTTACCAAGTACGATGTGACCTTAGAGTTTCACATTAAATTATAATAAAATCGATAAAACCAATAAGAGACCTAGAGATTGCGACACAATGGCTGCGGTTTAGAAGCACCAAGGTTTGCGTTTTGAAATCAGCCGTTCCTTTTATGCCCTTCCAAGGCGACTGTATTGCACACTTTCAACTTGCAAATCGTTAGATTTCAAACAAAATATGAACCTTATAATAAATTTAAATCAGCCGAGATTTCAAAATTTTACTGTAGTTTAGTTCTTTTTTATTCTGTCTTATTTGTACCTTATCATTGTTAGTTAGTTAGAGTCAGTATAGTAAATATTAAAAAAAAAAAAAAGAGTTTGTAACTCGAATTATTAATACTCCACGTTATATATCAAGTATTTAATTTTGATGGATCATTGCTCTGAAAGTCGAAAGTAAATTATATTCCTTTTGACGTTCGAGTGATTAACTAACTATATATTTTTATGACTGTATCAAGCAGCATATTTTTTTAGAGATCACTTAATGATTAGGGAGCACTCTTTGGTGAGACATGTGGTCACATAATGACAAAAAAATAAATAAAACTATCGTCCAATACATATAATTATTTCTTACATACTGAATGAAATAAATTAAAAGTTAACATTACGTTAAGCTCGATTCCCCGTATACATATGTACTAGAAGGTTTTGTTGATAAGTATATATCTGAAAACTCACCAATCCATTAATACAAACATAATTTGCAAAACGGTTTATCTTGAGTATTTTATTACTTTTCCCCCAATGTTATTTATCATCACTAGGATCGCGTGTTAAGTCATATTACAGAATGTAAGCAGATTAGATGGAAATAAAGAATTACATTTTATAGATATGTATCTACCAAAAATATCGTAGGTAATATTATTAGTCAATATTTAACACTTCCATGTGAATATATTACAGACGACCTCCGTGGCCTACTTGGTAAGATACCTGTCTCCCAACATGGAGGTTGAGAGTTCAAACCCCGCTGGAACCCTTTTTATAAGAATTCTAGTCCGGTTTTCATTTCAGTCCTATTAACATATTTCTGGTTGGTTGGAGGAGATTGCCACATGGTAATAAACCCGCTAGATTGTACTGTATCCAAGGAAAGTATAATGTAATACAATACAATACATCTGTTGAGTTTAAAAACATTTTTTCCTTAATCAATTAGCTCTTGTTTCATAATTATTATATTATCGGTATGTAACTATGATCGTGTCTTCAACTATTTAAATGAAATAATATTGGAGTAAAAGTAACAAAAATTAAAACAAGATAAATGTCATGGAAAATATAAATAAGGTTCTGGATTGTGTATGAGTCAGGGACCAGGGACATTAGGAAATATAAATAAGGTTCCCGATTGTGTATGAGTCAGGGACCAGGGACATTAGGAAATATAAATAAGGTTCTGGATTGTGTATGAGTCAGGGACCAGGGACATTAGGAAATATAAATAAGGTTCCCGATTGTGTATGAGTCAGGGACCAGGGACATTAGGAAATATAAATGAGGTTCTGGATTGTGTATGAGTCAGGGACCAGCGACATTAGGAAATATAAATAAGGTTCTGAATTATGTATGAGTCAGGGACCAGGAACATTAGGAAATAAATAATATTTTTTTAGTTTTTCCTTCAAAATTGATAATGATGAAACTTATCTTCTTAAGCCAGTAAAAATATTTTGCGCTGAATGAACCACAAAATATGATTTGTAAAATGACGTGTGATGCGTTGGTATATAAAGGTATAACTATTAGTTAATTGTATTCTTTTTTCATCATATACTGTAAATAGCGGCAATATAAAAAACTTGTGCTATGCTATATTACAAAGTTTATTTAACAAACTATAAAAGAGGTTTTGTATAGAGCTTCATAATTACGACTCCACCCTTTTCGAAAGTTAACATGCCAATGTGAATGGCGGTGATAATGTTGATTGGCGATTTCGTCTGATTTATTAGGCCTTTATTCTTTGGTCCTGGCCAGTGACGTCGAATTGCGGACTCGACTTGTCCGGTGACTGATCATGGTACAGTTCGCTGTATCTACTCGAGTTGTGATAAAAATACAGTACATTGGCGATATAACTTGACGAATGCGGTCAGGTCGACGAACTCGCTGCCATGACCCGAATTCGCATATTTCTAGCTCTTGCGAGCATACTGTTTAATGCTGCTGTACGTGTGTCTGTCTGTGTTGCCATCCGCACCAACACTCGAGCGAAATTTGGAGGACGCTGGCTCGTTGTGATAACACGGAGGAATGAATTTAATTGGAACTCGCGGTATCGTGTCAATGACATAATTATTTATTTTATTATGTTTTATATGAAAATTAATAATACCCTTTGTTTATAATATGACACTAAAATAAATACATTTTATAGATCTTACAGGCTTAATTTAAATAAAAAATACTCTAAAGATATATAAAATCAAACATTTAATAATATATTTAACGCTCTGTTAATCAAAGTAAAACGCGATAAATACTTTCATAAACACATTATTTTTATTTATTTAACACTTCATTGCAAAAATAATCTGTCAGTCTTATTGCCAGGCGGCAACCTCTTCCAACAAATCAGACAAAAGGATATAAAGTTGCATGGTCGCAAAAAATAAGGGATGGTGGAGAGGAAAGAAAAATCAGGAATGAAACACGTTATATTACCGACTAGAAATTAAGAGCTTTTTCTGACGCTTCTTAAAGTATGCCAAGAATGGAGATTGAAAACCAAATAATTTTAGATTTTTTTGAACGAGAAAATATTTTATTGAGGATGTGCCTAGAAAAATATTATTTTATAAACCACATGCCGAAGACGCTTTTGGATTATTACTGAATTGCTTAAGATTTTTCTTAAATACCAACGTACTCTACCTATAAAAAATACAAAAAAATACATTAAACTTAGTTTCAAACGATTTACAAGAAGCAATTTAAATCAGATGCTAACAAAAGTCTGGGCTCATATTGTACAAGAACTGTAATCGACGATTTTCACTTTTTACGTAGTAAATAATATCGTTTAAAAAGTTTGAACTGTGACTTTTACTGAAATACTTAACCCTCACTATCAACTTACTGAAATACTTGATGTGCCTTTTACTGAAATACTTAACCCTCACTTTTCAACAATTAATAAAATTATAAAAACGATTGATCTGGTTTATACTGAAAATAAAACTTTAACGTTTTTTCTGAAAAAGCAATATAAGACAAATAATTCCTTCTTTTGTACGGGACCCTTATATTATTTTTTTGATTAGGCTCAATAACCAATTCATTACACCCAACAAAGAAGATACAACTCCCACAATCCTGATAAGGCCGTTTTAAGGCGTTTACAAAATGGCCAGTCTTCTTCTACTTGTATGTGGAACGGGGAAAATTGACCAGGCTACGTCTATGCATATGCATCAGCCCTTTTAACTGCATGAAGCCTTTCTTGGAAGAGAGAACATAGGGTGCTGAACGAGCCACCTATTTCTCACTTCTTCCTGATTCTGTAAGTCTCAATAAATTTCGTTTGTCTTTATAACAATTTTAAAAACATTATATTCAATTTATTTTCTTTTTTTTATTGTTGCGGTTTTTTCATTTTCTTATAAACTTATTATATTAAAAATAAACACAGTAATTCGGAGGTTCGATACAGACTATATAATTGTTTAACTTCGTCGTCTGCATCATTCACGTCATTCGCTTAATTTACAACTTAACAATCAATTAACCTAATTACTGGTATTGTTAGAAAAAAATTATAGAAAAATCAACTTTGTCGTGTTTATTTTTGATGCTACTGCATTTCGGG
The DNA here is from genome assembly GCA_949825065.1 of Odontocerum albicorne. Lineage (NCBI taxonomy): Eukaryota > Metazoa > Arthropoda > Insecta > Trichoptera > Odontoceridae > Odontocerum > Odontocerum albicorne. Next base: position 35,466,337 of record OX463840.1, read on the forward strand.
TAATTTAAACGTCATATAATTATATCACCAATAATATGAGGAGCAGGAATATTAAGACGATTCGGTCATGTGGAAAGAATAAAAAATTACTAAAGGGAACAGAATAAATGGGACATAAGCAGAGATTAAACGAAAAGAGGGAAAAAATATTGTACAAGGGAAGTAATATTATTTTAGATGAATCGAAAGGAATTCACCTGGGTAGAACGGTGCGGATATCTATTTTTTATACGTAATCATCAAAGTTGATAACGTGATGACATGTTTGTACTATTTCTTAAAATATTGAATAGATATTTTTTGTGTTAGTTAGCGTATACATATTATTATATTCGATTTAAGTCAATTATATCGTTAACGCAGATACTTTACAAATAACTACACGTTTGCTTCGGGTAATCGTATCAGAAGCTGAGTAATTTAATTAGAATTCAAACCTGATTATGGTCCTGTGACCTTTGGATCTTTATACATAAACTATGATTTGCAAACTAACAATTAATTATAATATTTATAAATTACGCTATGTTTGTTCAAGATACATTAATTTATTTTATTTAATTACATAATTTCAATATTTTTTAAGCTTAAATACCTTACAGCTGTTAGAAGTGAATGTTCCTTTAGAAAATCAATAATTTCTTATTGCTAATATCATCATAAAGTGTAATTTAAAAATATTGTACCAGACAGGTACAAAGACTGTAGCAATAGGTTGTTGGTTGCCGCGTCGCGCTCCGAGAATCGAGGTAACGAATTCCGTTTCGAAGATCCAGCAGAAGAAGAAGAAGAGCAGGGAGAGATTCCTCTCAGGCAGTCGATGTAGGGAAGCGGGTCTCAAGTAAAAACACGGTAAAGTCGGTATTACTGAGAATATATTTCAACGGAGTGGTAGCGAGAAGTGCTTTACAAAATTGCAGCCCCTTCTATATTAATGGTCAGTCGGCCGTCAGCAGCGCCCATTGTCCGCGAAATACGACAACTTTCGGGGTCCGGGCCATGCTTACGCCGACTGAACCTGGACCTACCCCCGATCGCACCGCTTTGCAAGTTACATATTTCCAACGCGGTCGCGAGTACGATCGGAGTCAAACAGACATATATTTTACATAGGAAATTCTACACATTACTACAACGAATATAGAATTACATGACAGTTATACATATACAGGTATGGAAACAGACAAATACAAGTTCACATCCACCCTATACATATACAGAAACGTTAGAATGAATTATAACACATACATATTTGCATACATGATATAGCATTTGACATATACAATTACAGGAACTTAACAGATTTACATACAGGAACATTGAATTATGAACATTTACATAGACAAACACAGGAACATTAGATTATACAAGAGCAAAGAATAGCATACAAGTTCAATAATACAGATCTACACACAGTGTCTTTTCGTATCACATACACACACACACGGGTGATGGCACACGTCCGATACACTCCCCCCGATGTTACCTCCGTATAGTATCATCTTCGGAGTAACATCTCATGGTCAGCAAGGACGTGTGTTGTCGCATCGCAGAGGCCAATCTCCTCCCGGCGTGGTCTCCCGGTCTCGCCCTCGAAATCACGCGTCTCTCGGTAAGGGCGCCAGCCGCGATCGTCGTCTTGTCTTCGCCGTGCATGTGGTACGCCAATTTCCTGGCAGGTGTGCAGATCAGTCTGTTTGTCCGTTAGTTGCGCAAATCATTCGCCGATTTGCGCGACGTACTGTGGCCGCGCAAATCAGTCCTCGACTTGCGCAGCATCCTGTTGTTGCGCAAATCGGCCCTCGACTTGCGCAACGTCCTGTGGGGAGAGGTCGGTTCCGTATCCCTGGCCCTGCAGGTGAGTCGCCTCGCCCTCTTCGCGCTCGGATGTCCCGCCCCCTCATGATTATGCTGTAGCAACAGCCTCGTACACGTGTGATCGCCACCCAATATCGCTGGGGCAATCACACTCGTGTAAGAGCCCTCCGGGGTCATCGGGCGGGCACCTGTCCGCAGCACGCCATCCGCGTCCAGCCACGGCGTCACTCCCCCCAGTCTGGTTCCAGGTGGGAGACTTTCGCTGCGCCGCAGAGCTCTAAGGTCAGCGCGAAAGGTTTCTTCCTGCGCAATCCCATTTAACCTAAGCTCCGCGGTTCGAAGCTCCTCCGTGGTCTGCGCGCCGTTGGTCCTCTGGTATCTAGGGCGGCGGCAGTTTGACACGCACCGTTTCATCCATCTGGTGGCGCGTGTCAATATCGCGTTAGTGGCGCGAGTGACACCAACGTGTGACACCTGCGCTTTCACTGTCGAGGGGGCGTGGTCCGGTTTCTGCCGCGACCTCTTTTCTCGCCGTCCTGGCTTGCGCGGTTTCACCACGACACCGCGCGGTGGGCATCGTCGCGCCGCCATTTCTCCCCCAGACGTCGCGCCTTCCCTCCGTATGGCGACGACGCCATCCGTCTTGGCGTGATGTGTCGATGAAGGTCGCGCGTTCTCTGCGCGTTCCGCTGCATCCCGGCACATCCGCTGATTCTCGGCGCGCCGCTCTGCTCGCGGACGCGCGCTGTCTCCCTTCTGGAAAGACTTTCGCATTGCGAAATGCAAATTTGCGCAATGTTTGTTGGATTGCGCAATCTTCGAAAGCTTTGCGCAATCTCGGGTTGCGCAAATCTTTCCTCGATTTGCGCCAACCTTTCCGGACGCCTCGCTCTCCTTTGGCTTGGCGACGGCGTTCATTTCGGCGTGATGTGTCAGCTCGGGTCGCGTATCCTCGTCACGCGACGCTGCATCCTGGCACATCCCGGCGCGTCGCTCATCTGGCGGCGCCGCGTTGCCTTCCTGCATTGCGTAATGCCGACTTGCGCAAATCATTCCAAGATTTGCGCAATCTCGGGTTGCACAATGTCTATTTGTGCAATTCTCGGCTTTATTTGCGCAATCTCGGGTTGCGCAAATCTTTCCTTGATTTGCGCTAACCTCGGACGCCTCGCTCTCCTCTGGCTCGGCGACAGCGTCCTCTCTCTCGGCGTGATGTGTCAGTCCGGGTCGCGCATTGACCTCGCGCTTCGCCGCATCCTGGCACATCTCGGCGCGCCGCTCCATTCGCGGCGACGCGTCGTTCTCCTCCAGCATTGCGTAATGCCGACTTGCGCAAATCATTCCAAGACTTGCGCAATATCGGGTTGCACAATGTCTATTTGCGCAATTCTCGGCTTTATTTGCGCAATCTCGGGTTGCGCAAATCTTTCCTTGATTTGCGCTAACCTCGGACGCCTCGCTCTCCTCTGGCTCGGCGACGGCGTCCTCTCTCTCGGCGTGATGTGTCAGTCCGGGTCGCGCATTGACCTCGCGCTTCGCCGCATCCTGGCACATCTCGGCGCGCCGCTCCATTCGCGGCGACGCGTCGTTCTCCTCCAGCATTGCGTAATGCCGACTTGCGCAATGTTGGTTTGCGCAATCTCGGGTTGCGCAATGTCCGTTTGCGCAAATCCTTCCAAGATTTGCGCCAACTTTCTCGGACGTCTCGCTCTCCTGTGGATCGGCGACGGCGTCCTTTCTCTCGGCTTGATGTGTCAGTTCGGGTCGCGCATTGACCTCGCGCTTCGCCGCATCCTGGCACATCTCGGCGCGCCGCTCCATTCGCGGCGACGCGTCGTTATCTTCCAGCATTGCGCCATGCCGACTTGCGCAATGTTGGCTTGCGCAAATCTTTCCAGAACTTGCGCAATCTTGGGTTGCGCAAATCCTTCCAAGATTTGCGCTAACCTTCGTAGGCAGAGGACGCGTTGCTGCAACCTTGACCCTCTGCCTGTTCTTGGCGTGCCGCTTGTCCCGCGGCCAAGCCTTGTCTCGCTCTGCGTCACGCTGAGTTGCGCAAATCTTTCGTCGATCTGCGCAATGTTTCGTAGGCAGAGGCCGCGTCTTGGGCTTCTGCGCCCGGCATCCTGTGTCCGTTCGTTTTATTGAGAACGTCAGTGCCCCGACAGCGCAGTCCTTCACGGTCCTCTGTCCTTCCGTGGGCGGGTACCTCCCTGCATGGGCGACCCGCCCCTGTTTCACAGCAGCAGAGCTGGGCGGGCATTTTCGCGCCGCCATATTCTCGGACGTCTCGCTCTTGTTTTGATCGGCGACGACGTCCTTCATCATGGCGTGATGTGTGGGCGCGGATCGCGCATTTTCATTGCGCTCCGCTGTATCCTGGCACATCCGCTGCTTCTCGGCGTGCCGCTCATCTCGCGGACACGCCCTGTGTTGGTTCGCGCCAATCCGCCCTAAATTCGCGTAATGTCGGTCGCGAATCGCGGTGATCAGCGCGATCATCCGTTCAACCACTTCACAGGCTGGTGCTGTTAGGGTTCCCCTTTCCTGTGAAGATCGGATGAGCTCCGCAAACATCGCTGCCATCTGCACGTATGGATCCTGTGGCTGGCTCACCCAATCATCGGTGAGCCGCAGGGGATCAGCTGCCAGAACATCAGGAACGCGTTCCTCCGATGGTCCACGGATGGCGTCATCCGTCGCAGCTTGCAGTTTCAGCTTTCTCTGAAGAGCGGCCGTTTTCCGCTTTGTGTTGCGGAGCACCCTCTGAAGCCTCCTGATCTCGTCCTCTGAGTCAGCGTGTGACTGTGAAGAGGTCACCGAGTCGGCCTCTGAGGTATGGTCGCTCTCTGCTCTCGCTTCCTTAGCGGGAGCTTTCCCGAAACGCAGAGAAGGCATGATTGCGTCAGTGGCTGAGGATGACGATGCTCAACAGCTGGTGACGATGACCCACACGCACTGGTGACACTGCTGGTCAACAACAGCTCGTGATGATCACCCACACTCAACTGGTGACAATGCAAGCCAACGACAGCTGGTGATGATGATCCACTCACTGGTGACACTGCTGGTCAACAACAGATAGTGCTGATCACCCACACTCAACTGGTGACAATGCAAGCCAACGACAGCTGGTGATGATGATCCACTCACTGGTGACACTGCTGGTCAACAACAGATAGTGATGATCACCCACACTCAACTGGCGACAATGCTTAGTCAACCACAGCTGGTGATGATGATCCACTCACTGGTGACACTGCTGGTCAACAACAGATAGTGATGATCACCCACACTCAACTGGCGACAATGCTTAGTCAACCACAGCTGGTGATGATGATCCACTCACTGGTGACACTGCTGGTCAACGACAGATAGTGATGATCACCCACACTCAACTGGTGACAATGCAAGCCAACGACAGCTGGTGATGATGATCCACTCACTGGTGACACTGCTGGTCAACAACAGATAGTGATGATCACCCACACTCAACTGGTGACAATGCTCAGTCAACCACAGCTGGTGACGATGATCCACACTCACTGGTGACACTGCTGGTCAACAACAGATAGTGATGATCACCCACACTCAAACTGGTGACAATGCTTAGTCAACAGCAGCTGTGATGATGATGCTCCTCGCAACCGATGACGATGCTCCACGTTGGTCACTTCTCACGATGATGATGATGCTGACGTATACTTCAGAAGGTGATGGTCCACAGCGGCTGATGATGACGATAGTCCACAGCGGCTGATGATGACTATAGTCCACCGCGGCTGATGATGACGATAGTCCACAGCGGCTGATGATGACGATAGTCCACAGCGGCTGATGATGACGATAGTCCACAGCGGCTGATGCCTCACTTCTGAAGATGACGACGATATCTCAATGATTGTATATCTTCAAACTTCAGAAGGTGGCGATTACGACGCTTCGCTTCTGAAGATGACGATGATATCTAATAGATTGTATATCTCAAAACTTCAGAAGGTGGCGATTACGACGCTTCGCTTCTGAAGATGACGATGATATCTAAACGATTGTATATCTCAAACTTCAGAAGGTGGCGATTACGACGCTTCACTTCTGAAGATGACGATGATATCTAAACGATTGTATATCTCAAACTTCAGAAGGTGGCGATTACGACGCTTCGCTTCTGAAGATTATTCTTGAGGCGACGCAGCAGATCCGGCTCGAAGGACCACTTTGTACCAGACAGGTACAAAGACTGTAGCAATAGGTTGTTGGTTGCCGCGTCGCGCTCCGAGAATCGAGGTAACGAATTCCGTTTCGAAGATCCAGCAGAAGAAGAAGAAGAGCAGGGAGAGATTCCTCTCAGGCAGTCGATGTAGGGAAGCGGGTCTCAAGTAAAAACACGGTAAAGTCGGTATTACTGAGAATATATTTCAACGGAGTGGTAGCGAGAAGTGCTTTACAAAATTGCAGCCCCTTCTATATTAATGGTCAGTCGGCCGTCAGCAGCGCCCATTGTCCGCGAAATACGACAACTTTCGGGGTCCGGGCCATGCTTACGCCGACTGAACCTGGACCTACCCCCGATCGCACCGCTTTGCAAGTTACATATTTCCAACGCGGTCGCGAGTACGATCGGAGTCAAACAGACATATATTTTACATAGGAAATTCTACACATTACTACAACGAATATAGAATTACATGACAGTTATACATATACAGGTATGGAAACAGACAAATACAAGTTCACATCCACCCTATACATATACAGAAACGTTAGAATGAATTATAACACATACATATTTGCATACATGATATAGCATTTGACATATACAATTACAGGAACTTAACAGATTTACATACAGGAACATTGAATTATGAACATTTACATAGACAAACACAGGAACATTAGATTATACAAGAGCAAAGAATAGCATACAAGTTCAATAATACAGATCTACACACAGTGTCTTTTCGTATCACATACACACACACACGGGTGATGGCACACGTCCGATACAAATATTAAACGTTATTTGGTCATATTAATGTATTATTCACTATGCTGTCTGAAAAAGATTAACGTTTTATAAAGCTTTTAAAATTCAAGAAGTGTGGGGAGTTAGTGATGTTTTCGTTATATCAAAAGTAGTTTTTTTTTGCTTCGTTATTTTTATTTACTATTTTTCATTAAAAAAACTCTCAACTTTCAAGGATTTATACAATTGACTAACGTCAATTATGGAAATATAAAACTTCGCCTTTGGTAACTTTACGTAATAATCATACCAAGTTTAGGTAATTTGCTTGTAACACTTTACCTATTACAATTGCCTTAATGCCCACTTTGACCTAAATTATTCCCCATTCTGTACGGCGTTTTTTAGAGGAATTATTCATCAAATTATGAATTAAATGAAATGCCAAAAACATAAGATTTTGCTACAGTTGAACCAAGTTATCCCTGGCCTTGTCTCTATCCTACAATTCGAGTGGGAGTTCTTAATTGAATTTCTTTACCGAATGTGCTAGGTGGGTGTAAGAGTAGTTTCGCCAGAGGGCGAACTCAGTTAGCGCCGACTGAAGTGGAATAACTAGAGTGGAGGGTCGGTGTACTAAGCAAGGTGAAACTAGGAATGACTTCGTGGTTTGCGTCCTGGATAATTCAGTATTATTCAGGGCCTGATTTTGTGAGTAAATCAAATCACGTCGCAGGAAATTTAAGAAATATTTAAATTTGTTATAAAATACCAGGTATTTTATAAAATTAAAAAAAATTCAGTGTCAAATGATTACGATATGATATTGAGATTATAATTCATACAAAATATATGAAACTGATATAAATACGCACGTTAAAACGAATTAGATTTTGGTTGTCCTTAATATCGTTTTTTATTTTCATTTAAAAATATTTTATGTATGTTATTCTCACAATTTTTTTATTCGTTTTAAAAACTAAAAACATATTATTTTTCTTTTCTTCATCAATAACTGAAAAAAATGCGTTGAATGCTTCTCCCTGAAAAGCCAGGGAAAATAAAATAATGATTCTGCGTGTTTACTTACTTTCACCCCCTTTTCAATGAAACTAGTTGCAACCCGTGAAATATTCACGGAAGTAAAACAAATTCTACATTTATGAAAATGTATATACATAAATGTACAATTTGTTTATATAATATATATCATTTATACATCGTCCCCTTTTACACCGGTTCAAAAATTGTCAGGTATTTAAAATTCGTTCAGTATCACGGACCCACCGAGATTCAAATTTCGAATTACTTTCGGAGAGAATCCAAGTATACCTCTCTCTCTCTCTCTCTTGTATTGAAAATTCAATTCTCGTATTCTTTCTTCGACGACAACCATCGTATGGGTTTTGGCCTATTTATACTATGATGCATTTGGTGTAACGTTTTCTTAAAAAAACTTTTTAACACGGGTATGCGTTAAAATTGTTTACGTAAATTTTGATATTGAGTGAATATAAATATTAACAACCAAAATACCCTGCAAAGTTGTAACGCTGGACACGTGCCTATCTTATTAATGACCACGAGCCCTCATTTAAATGCGTTCATTCTTTTTCGCCTATCGCAAGGGCTATAAACATTACGAGTATTTCCGCCCCTGTCTAATTTATAGCTTTCCAGCTTGACAGAGTCTTAGCTGTATCAATGTACGTGCAAATATGCAAACACAATCTAATCCACATTTTTACCCATTCAGGGATCATTGAAGAAACATACAGCCCTTTTTTATAAGACAGGTTGTTCTTGAGATTAAATTTTGGCGTTAGAAACCCATTTAAGTGACGTGATATTTTAACATATACAGAAATATCTATACTTTTGCTCTATATTAAATATACGAAAAATTTTACTTGGTTATTTTTTTTATATATACGTCCGTATATTATGTATAAAATGTTAATTAGATTTGATATCTAGTACTTTTTAGTGAAAAAAATGTGTAACTAGGCCATAATCGGATTTTTTATTTTATCACAAATTCCGATTTCACTTGATGCTGTTTTTGTAAATAACTTTATAGTGATTTTTTTTAAATTTGTAATCTTTTTCATATGTATAAGTGATATTTCAAGAATATATATTGAACGCATAATAAATGATGAAGTCTAATAATGTAAAATGTTTGATTACTAATTGTTTTACAAGTAGATAAATTACAAGCTAAAACTCCGCAATTTAAAGTGAAAAAGTTATGTTTTAGTAAAGTTAAAAAAATAAAGGTTCAACGCAAATAAACATTGTATGCTATATTATTTTAACGTTATCATCGGCCGTGTATGTATAATGTTACATAAAAATATAAATAAATGCTTTATTGCTGTTTGATTAATTTGATGCATTATTATTATTTCAAGCAGCCCTAAAGGTTCGTCGATCCATTAATAAAAATAAGTCTTATTTGATTACTTTTCGAATAATACTCCAGAATCTACTGTATCGTATTACACTTTTATTGTATAAAGTACAATCTGGTGGGTTTGTTGACATGTACCAATTTCTTCTAACCATACTGAAATCTGTTAAAATAGGGTATCAATGGGAATCGAACCCGTGACCCCAGGGCTAGCAGACATACGTCATACCAACTAGGCCACGTTTAAAGCGCCATCTATTCCTAAGAGAAAACCTTGAATGATTATTTTTTTCTTTATTCTTCTTTAAGGCATTTTTTTCTGTTCTTGTAGCGAAAGATTACTCCCAACTACCCTTTGTATTGTGCTTAAAATATTTTAATATATTTCAAAATCTTCACTCAACATTTAACGAAAGGGATACGTTGAAACTATTAATGTATGCAGTATTACCTTTGTTCATTACATATTACCATTCTCCGGCATAAAATATCAACTTAGTGTCTTTATGTGTCCATGGCCCGCCCGGGGTCGGTTCCCCTAAACTGGGGCGAGGTGAGGGCGCTAGTCAACCCAAACAGAGTTCAGCACACCACTCGTCAAACGATTTTAAGATTAAGTCAGATAGTGATTCCTGAACTTTTTACAATTGGAATATTGTTTGGTTTTGAAAATTCTTGTGGAACATTCGTTAAATGTTACTTGTGAATCAGCACGTCCTGGCTGTAACTGATGCTAAACTGTGCTCTCTGGTCTTCAAAGTTTACTAATGGTGATTTATGATAAGCGTTTTGAAATTAATGTTTTTCATTAAGCGATTTTAAAATCGATGCAAACTTATATCCATTTTATTTGGACATATATGACACTTCTACAAAGTATCCGGATTTATCGGAGGGACAGAGTTTATTAAGAAAAGAGCGTTGTACTATCAAAATCAACATCATCAGATATAAGTACTGGAAGAGAAAGAATTTCATATGTGTTCTGCCTACTTTGGTAACAAAGCTTTCCATACGAATATGAAACTAATCGAGCTCTTGTTTGGCATTGTGATAGTTATTTAAATAATGTTTATGGTCTAGTAGCGCATTTTTACGTGTTTTCTCTTTTATTTTTTTGAAGTTATTGTTCACCCACCGGAAGTAAACTTTCGTGATCTTGTTGACAGATATCATGAAGAGGTGCACTATCTATCCAAATCACTGCCTTATATTCTCCAGTCACGATTAGCCAATCTATCTTCTAGGACTTCGTTTCTCCTTAAGTATGCTAAATTTATGGGTAGTATATGCATAATTTAGTATTTTTTTGAATGATGGATTACATGTTAAAAATATTGCGGTTTTTCGTCAAGTCAGACATGCGAATATAAACAAACCATGGGTAATATTTGATTGGTTTTAAATTTTTATTGATTACTAAATTTATGTCAAATGCTTTTTCACTTATCATATGAAGGAATGTTACGTAGATATAAACATCTTTGAGAAACGCTGACGTATTCTCGTTTTATGCACTCGGATTATATGACTCACTTAGATGACACTTTTGTTGAAGGACTTTTGCTAAAAGCACCAGGTTATTTCTGTCTTTTATGGTGGCAAACATATTTATCCATTCATTTTTACCGTTTTGTAAGAAAATATCAGATTAATCAAGAAAATAACTTTACCACCAACGTATTCTCCTTAAAGCTCTGACTTTTTGTATAATTGTGCTTTTTTGTTGATAATTAAATTTTGGTTTAACTAGATAAAAAGGTATTTGTTTTTGAAATAAAAAATAAATTTGTTCTGAAATGAGTGTTGTTCTTGTCGCTTTTAAAAATTAACAATATTTACAATTTTTACGTATAATTCAAAATAAACTTCACTGAAAATGTAAGTGCGTAGTTTGAAAATAATGAAAGTTGTTAAAAAGTTAACTCAAAAATTATATATACAAAGAAAAATACGGAGTTGCATCAGTGTCAAGCAATTTATGGCTAACGGTATTAGCAAAATAAATATTTTATCAATGAAAATTTGAAACATATGGAAAATAATTGAATTGTAAAATAATATTTTTAATGTGACTAAAAAAAATTACAATTATTTAAGAAACCCCATGTTCTGAGATTAGTACCTACAATTTTTAAAAGAGGCAGCCTACAATTTTGTGATTCGACAGCCAAAGCTCAAATCGCTCTGTGTACACAATAAGATATGCATAAGAATCTGTATGAATGTAGAAGAGAAGTGTGTACGCTACAAAAACAATCTTGCGTTATTTTTCATATTATTGGTAATATTTATTTTATGGAAACTTCGTGATGTCAGGATTCATGTATGCAAAGTGGATTAAAATTAATGAACCAAATAACTGCAAAAAATATTCTTGTATATAGTATAGAGTATAATAATATGCAAGAATGCGTAGTAGCGTACTGTACGAGTACATGATCAGTGCATTTACCCAGCTTAACGTCGCGGAGCAAGTTCGTTGAGCCGGAGCTTTTACCAGAAAAGTGTGCCATACAGGTCATATCTGAAGCAAAGTGTCGTTTGCAAGTTTATTATATGACGTTTTCTTGTTTAATACACTTTAATAGGTTGATGACTGACGTCAACCAACTAAGCATTGTTCAATGCTGGTGAAATAAACGTTAATGATCTTTAGATAATACGAGGGATGTGCTGAAAATTTATTTGCTTTATTTGAGATATGAACATGATAAGCTTTTAAAGCAAAATCTGATTAAATGTTGATCTATTTAAAGAAAAAAAAATTGTTTCTATTCTTAAATTAATAAATTTAGTTATAAATAAAATATTTTTTTACTCACGAAAATAGTTACATCAAAAATATATTATTAAGTATAGGGGTAATTTTTATGGCGTGTGAACAATTAAAAATAGATATTAAATATATCATTCTTTTCTACCAAATGTATGGTGTACTTCAACTTATCCAACTGGTGATTCGAACATATTGAAGTGCGAGGCTGGGAGACAACATTGTTTTCGGCTCCATTACTCGAGTCTTCAGGTTTAGGACTACTGGAGTAGGCACGACACTAGCGGTTCGTCATCGCACTTGTTGGTAATACTACCTCACACGCAAAGATGGAACAACACTCGCATACGGCTAGTGCATATGAGTATTGTTATCAAACGAATTATTTTACCAGACTGTGGTCCTTTTTTTAAAAAAAAAAAAAAAAAACGGGTACAATCGTAAGTCGAACCTGATACCTCCTAGTGAAGTCAAGTGTCTTATCAATTTAGATCTCGGATATATAGTAACGTATACTAAAATTACAAGCAATTATTAAAAAAACACTATATTTACATTTTTAAACTGGTTATATTGTATAGTTCCTTGATTTTTTTTTCGTTTATTAAGATAATCAATTAATTATGCATACATATTATTTGAATCCTTCAATTAAGATTTTAAATGTTATACATCTTTATTTTTAAATTAAGAGTATGTTATAACCAACAAAATAGCATAATTCTATAACTATTATACGAGTACTATATTAAGCCATGGGCTTGTTTCAAAAATAATTACACATATTTAATTTTTTCAAGTCACAGAACATGAATACAAAAACGTATAAAAATTTAAATTTAAGATAATGCTTTAAAATTATACCGAAAATAATTGTAAATAAATTTAATTTAAACATCATAAAGGTTGTTTAAAAAAAGTTATTATTATTTATTTCTGTTTATCAACGAAATATAAAGATCAGTTTACATGATTTAATCAATTTATTATCAGAAAATATGTATTTAACAGTTTATTCATTTGTTTTCCCAGATATCTAAAAGGAAATAGCGAATAAACAAATTATAAACATGTATTCTTTAGAAAGGAAAAAGTCTTTATTTTACGACGTTTCTTTTTTCCCACCCTCCTTTAGCTAGCTCTGTGACGTATGAACCGAGATGGGGAAGTAATTTATTGAGCAGCGACCCTAGCCAAACATTCCTCTACTGCGGAGGCAGGTTCATTACCCCGGCACACTTCCTGGAATCCTGATACTGGAAATAACAACCCCCGTATCAAAGGCACACTGAACTTTTATTTAATATTTAGTTAGGGTTGTTTACCCCGACATACTTCTGCGCTCCTTGTGATAGTGTTAATTAATCTCTTGGGAATAATAGCGTGGAAATTTAATAAAGAAATTTATTCTATGTAATCAATTATTTTTCAAAATCATTTCATTTTTAGATGTTTCATATAATCAGTTTTTCAATGAAAACAAAAAATATATTTTAATACTGCCCGGTTGGGTTAATATTACTATTTCTGGCATCCCATAGTGACAAAATTTCCTGACATGCGTTTTAAATTAATTAAATATTTATTACGCTGAAAAAATGTGTTTGCATGAATTAATTACCTTTCAATTTATCAAGCATATTTGAATAGAAATTTTAATTGGACTTCAAATATTAGAAATTAGAATTTATTCAAATAAATTTGATATACGTGTGTAATACTACACTACTGACTGCTAGACACGATTAAAAAATCGCATGAATTTTAAAAAAATGATGTCTACTTTTTTGTAGTTCGTGATTTATATTTATTTTATCCACGGTCAATGCAGGTTTCAAAATAATATCTTTCAATTTTTTATGCGATCAACAAATGAAATTGAAGTTATCAAAAAACAGCATTATGTCTAGCGAAAAAATGACGAAAATTTTACTTAATGGTCCGGTATTGAATGATTCTTATTTTATAGCTAGGATGACCAAGGTCTGAGGGAATGTGATGGAATACAAGTAACCTGAATGAGTGGACTTGTTCTTGCTAAATAATTAGTTGTTAGAATTATTATCTAGTTATAAGTAGTATGTAGGTGTTAACTAATTCTAAGAAATCATGTTTTAAGATTATAAAAATAAAAATAAAATGACATGTTGGAAATTAAAATAAAGTTAGATCATAATTATAATATATAAATAAGATTAGTTAAGATATAAATTTGTATGTAGGTATAGCATTTGGCAAATATTTGTACCATATATTACTTTGTTAAATAAAAAAAAACATCTTCATGATAGAATCTGAATATTCATCGTTTTAATTTTTAACGAGGTTTTTATTGATAATTACTCAATAAAAAGCATTTAATGCTTACGATATATTCTCACTGTTCTTTAATATTTTCATTTTTATACACATTAAGTGTTATTTTAGATATATATCAATCTAGCTATTTATCTATCCCCTTTGAAATGTGAGATGAATGAAGAAGAAGGAAGTGTCAAACTTGTGTTGCTTGCGGATGGGCCACTTCATGGTAACTAATCACCTATAAATAATGGGTATTATAGAAGATCCCAACTGCGAGTGTGGTTGTGATGATGAGAATAAAGATCACGTGTTTTTCCACTGTCTTATGTGATAGATATAATTTACTAAATATATTTTATCACATCTAATAAATGTTGCGTTGGTTTATTCTACGAAGACATTTACGTCTTATGGATTAATTGAAAATAAAATCATATTTAATTAGTTGTAGTTTTAAAATAAAGCATTAAACGTTGATTTTATTACACAATTTCCATTTATTGTATTATCTCAATGACAACTGCATTTTTTACTTGAACAGTGATGAGACAGATCTTCCTAGTGTGGGTGGAATGTTTATATATTAAAAAAACTGTAAAATTATTGATAAATATATTAAATTTATTTTACATCAATAATCTGTCAAAAATATCTATTCGAATATTATTATGTATTCATTTTCAAGCTCGCAGATGTTGCAGTCCCATCTATCGGCCTGTTGAAAGTGATCACTTTGGCTATGCAACTAAAGATGGCGTAGTGTTCTATGTCTCGGTGCATTAAACCTAACTGAAAAAATTTCAAGAAATAAATCAACCACGTTTTGCAATATATTCTTTAATATTATATTATTGTGAAAACAAACTAAAAAAAAGTTATCAAGGTACTTTTGAATGTAGTGACTCTGTTCGGAATTCTTGGAAAGGGTCACCCCCTTTTCTCATCCCTTTGAAATATTTTCGACGTGACCTCGAAATCGCCAGAGAGAATTTCGTTTCTTTTTTTTAATATTTAATGTATCCTTTGGTGATAATGATAAATTAAAGCTTTGTTTCGATGTATTTCTGTATGAATTTGATTATTTTCTTCTTATATTCTATTATATGAACAAAAAAGGTTATTCGAATTAACACCTAATTTTTTTCAAATATAATTAATTAAAATTATATATTCCATAACTACGAGTATTTGGTATGTATAATTTGTTAAATTTATAAAATATAAGATTTTTTTTTTTAATTCATGAGCATATTTTGAACAACCGTTATTAAAATAAATTTTTCGATAAAACATCGAAGGTACGGTAGGCGATAAAAAATGTAAAAAAATATGAAACTTTTACAACTAAACAAAATTTATTTACGGTTAAAAAAACGAATACAAAATTGTTAATTTCGAAAAATTTACTTTTTACACCAATACATTCGTTTATATTCATACATTTATTGTACACATCCCACTAATGAAATTTAGCATACTGGTTGGTTTTAACATCAAATTATTTATTCTATCAAATTTAATATTATGACGTTTTTAGTCTCCAACTATTATGTAAGCAGTAAGGGCTTTATATACTATCTAGCTCTTTTCTGATTTTATAAAAATGTCAACAAAACTGTCTTTTCACTGTGTTTACATTTATAAAAAAAAACACCCGTGGATGATAATTATAAAGTAAACTGACTAAAATTTGTTAAAGAGAAACCAAACTTCGAGATTTCGATTATGGAAAGTATTTTTATGACTAGTACGAGTATGTATAATATTTAATGTCGTTTCGTCCATTAAAGGATTCTAGTTTGTAATAAATTAAATAAATGCCCTTATTATTGTATGAAATCGATAAAATAATAAATTTCGTTAATATTTTAAATTTTATAGTAACAAAGAAATCTTAAATAAATTTTGTTTTTGTTTCAGGTAAGAATCAATAAGACCTTTATTATACACCAAGAGTATTAACCACATTTTACTGGTAAGTTTTTTTATTTAATTTATTCTTACAAGTGTCTATCCTATCTATGAACCGATTAACTTTGGTAAGATTTAGTTTATTTTTTTCTGGTGTATCAAGTAAACGGGTCCTGTTACCTTGCTTGGTCTTTCAGAGAAGCTGGAATATAATATGTCCTCTATATTGACAGGAAGGCTTAAAATAGGAACCTTATTCTAAACATGTTTCTTAAGTTTACACGTTTTAAGGGATACTATAGTGAAATAAAAATCCATTTTAAGTGACTTAGATGATACCTTAGAAATGCAACATTTGTAATAATTAGAAGAAAGAGAGGAGTATTTTGAAGAACTGTACGAGAGTAGTGATTCTAGTAGAAATAATGGTGGGTTTTGGTACAGCTGAAAATAACGAACGCTTGGAAAATGTATATGCGATCAATGTACAAGAAGTACGAATGGTTGTAAAAGACATGGCAAAAAGAAAGCGTCAGGTTCTAATTAAGTGAGCACATAACTAATAGTGTATGGGGGTGAACGGAATGATCGTGTGATTGAAACAGTTTTTCAACAAATGTTGAGAATCTGACTACACACCGAAAATCTGGAGGGTGCAGTGATAGTTCCGTTATATAAAAGTAAGAGTGCATGAATGGAGTGTGAAAGTTACAGAGGCATTAGTTTACTGAGTAGTAAGTAAACTGTACGGAAAAATTCTGATATACTATAGTGAGAACAAAGACTGAAAAAATAGTGGTTATGCTCAGGGTGCCCTTCTAAGGGGAAGAGGATGCCTTGATCAGATTTTATTTTTGCATATGCTTATGGACAAATGTATGGCAAAAAACAAAAAGATAAATTATGCGGTTGTGAACTTGAAAAAGCATATGAACGTGTGATAAGGGACAAACTATGGAAAATATCGAATGAATATCGTGTTAAATGTACGTCATTATACTCCGAAAGTAGAGTATGCATTAGAGTGAATTAGGTGCTTTGACTAAGCGGTTTAATATTTCAAAAGGAGTAAACTAAGGATGCGTTATGTTATTCTTATTGTTTAATATGTATGTATATGGATTCACGTGTGAAGGAACTACAGAGGTTAGTGTGTGGTATATAAATTCCGAATGGGAATGTATGCGGATCGTTTTATACTGATGATATGGTAGTGTTGGGGGAGACTGAATATGAATTGCAAAATTTGATAAGATTATGAGATGTGTAAAGAGAAAGATCTGAGAATTAATGTTGTAAAATTCCAAGTCACGGTAATTGAAAAGTATGAAAAGAAAAGTAAATGCCATACATATATGGGTGAGTAATGAAAGATTTTATCAAGTTGAGGTATTCTGCTATTTGGGTAGTATTTTCTCAGATAATAGAAGAGTTAAGAGGGATACTGAACGGCGTGTAGGGACAGCAAACGAAGCTGATGGGGCACTAAAACATATACGAGTATATTTGGACCGGACATAATGAAACTTCGGTGATAATCCATAACAGTATTTTAGTCTCAATTAGGTTGTATGGAAGTGAAACGTGAACACAAAAAAATATTGATAGAAGCCGAAATGCTATAGAAATGTGCGAGTTGAGAAGAATATATGGTGTGACAATGTATGACAGAATACGGAATTAAGTGATTAGGGATGAATCTGAACTTAAGGCTGATATGTTGAATAAGGTGAAGAAGAGCATGCTTAGATGCTTTGGCCATGTGTAAAATATGAATGAAGAATTACTAATAAAACAAATATATAGTGAAATTTTAGTTGAATGCATGTGAGAGGAAGACCAAGGAAAGTATGATTAGATCAAATGAATGATATTTTGAAAGAAGGAAACATAGAAATTCAGAAAAATCGTAGAAGTTGTACACGTATGAGATGTATGAATGTAGAAGAGGCTATCCTCTCTGCTTTTCCGCCTGGAAAATGTCTGATAGTATGTACGTATGATATGAATATTGTACAACTGTATATGTATACAATTTATGGTTTTTTAGGCTTACATTTTTACACATACGAAACTTGATACAAAGTACTACCTCATGAAACTTGATACAAATTACTACCTCATGAAACTTGATACAAAGTACTACCTCATGAAACTTGATACAAAGTACTACCTCATGAAACTTGATACAAATTACTACCTCATGAAATTTGATACAAAGTACTACCTCATGAAACTTGATACAAATTACTACCTCATGAAACATGATACAAAGTACTACCTCATGAAACTTGATACAAAGTACTACCTCATGAAACAATTATGAATTAGAAATTTGGTTTTTGGAAGTACTACACTTATATCGGATGTGTCTTAGACTATTAAACTGGTTGAGGTAGATCTGGCAACTGGCAACAGACCGGCCATTTTCGATCGGCCTTTAGGAAATATACTTCCTCTGGAGTGTTAGTGAATTGATGTCATAGATGCGTATTCCAGAAGCTTTCGAAGATCATACTTTTTGAGATACATTACGTTATAAAATAGGTGTTGCTAGAGTTATCTATTTTCAACGAATTACGCTAAAAAAACTAAATATATATGAAATCCAAATTCTCTCGGTTTCGATTCATAATTTCATAATTTGACGATTTCCGTGACTTAGTTGGTAAGACGCTTCTCTTTTAACACGATTCCCGTTAACAATAACAATCTTCAGAAAATTGCTCCAGTCTGGTTTTAACTTAAGGCTTCTTTAATAAAATCAAAACTTGCAAAAAGATAGTTATAATGTCACCGAAAAAGAAAGAGTCATCTATGTAGATATATTAAACGTGAAAAACTCCTTCCTCTTAGTTCTGATTTATTTATTTAATTAACGACACAACAGTGTCTTTATATACAAATGAACATGTGACAGGTTATAAAGTACAATACTTAAAATTATTGACAAATAATACAAAACTTTATCTTAAACTAACATGAAGATACAAAAAGCAGTAGTAATAATAAATTACAGTCATTGTTTTAAAATTATTTAATAATTATATGTATATTTAAGTTCAATATATGTTATGTATGTATACCACAAAATATTACCAAACTTCACCAAGCAGACTTACGTAATTGTCGAAGACTTATTTTATAGAGGTAAAGAACTCAGATTTGTTTTTAGTGGAATAACGCATATATAGAACAAATATTGGATTTTTTGAGAATTTTGTGGGAATTTTATGGATAGATATTGAGATATAGAAAACACATGGCCTCATTAGTAGTACGAGGTGCAAGTTGCTTTGCAGAATTAAAACCTTCCTACATGTTGATGCAGGGTTACTCAACTCCAGAGGCAAAGCATTGTCCTTAATGTTTATATTACGTTATTTATATTAATAAAGGAGAGCACAAAGTTAGTAGCTATTTCTAAATATCGTGATATTCTGGCGAATAATATATATACTTATATTAAAAATATCTAAATTGTTGCAAAACTCGTTTCCAAGTCTTTGCATTCGAATTATAGAGGAGTTGATTTTATAATTCGTATAGCAATTTTCGGTATAAAAGGGATTGAGCTGTCTTGTGGATCTAGTGGGAATACGAAATGAAAAGCTTGCGAGTAAGTGAGGGGCATCAATCACTGAGTGAATGATTTTGTATAGCAGTACTATATTGGCTGTTTTTCTTCTGTCACACAGCTTCAAGAGTTTCATTGCATTTAATAAGTTGGGATAATTTCTTTGTTCATGTGGTATTCCAAGTTTAAAATTTATGAATCTTAGAAATTTGTTTTGTACACGTTCTAAAGTTTGTGCATGGGCGGCGTAATGAGGAGACCATATTGATGAGTTGTAGTCAAGGCAACTACGTACCAAAGAGCAGTACAGCAGTTTTAATGTTCGAATGTCCGAGAAATGTTGGACAGTTCTTAGTACAAATCCCAAGATGTTTTAACTCTCCCGAGTGATTTTGTTCACATGTTCTATAAATGAAAGTTTTTCATCAAATATAATTCCTAAGTCCCTTATAGAAGCTACACGTTTTAATATATATTGATTTAGCGAATACTCGTGATTAATTGGATTTTTATTCGGTCAATTTACCTCTTAAGTTGAGACTTTTTTGAGAGATTAACGAAGTCACTTTTAAGATAATTTAGAACATTCAATGAAGCTAGATTAAAATAATGTAAAGATAAGAGAACAGTGCTTAAAACGGAAAGAATTGTAACACCATTAAAATAAGCACCAATAAAATCCGTTAAGCATGATGCAATATTTATTTAATATACATTTTTGATGGGTTAAATCATTAGTTGATTATTTACAAATGCCCTCCGTGGTTTATTCGGTAAGACACTTGTCTTCTAAGCTGGGTTCGATTTCCTTTGGTATCCAGATTTATTTTAAAAGGGTTCCTGTCTGGTTTTCACTTAATGTTTAACATCTTTCTGGTTGGTTGAAAGAGATCTCCACATGCCTGGTTATATTATATACAATAAAAGCATAATACAAATTTTTTAAAATTAGATATATATATATATATATATATATATATATATATATATATATATATATATATATATATATATATATATATATATATATATATATATATATATATATATATATATATATATATATATATATATATATATATATATATATATATATATATATATATATATATATATATATATATATATATATATATATATATATATATATATATATATATATATATATATATATATATATATATATATATATATATATATATATATATATATATATATATATATATATATATATCTTTATCTTTATCTGCCCTTTTTCTACCCATTGCTGAGTGAGGGCACCCCTATGACTTGAATTTTGGGCTTCACATCTGTTCACCGGTTGTCTTAGTGAAACCCGCCAGGTTTTGTCATATTATATATATATATATATATATATATATATATATATATATATATATATATATATATATATATATATATATATATATATATATATATATATATATATATATATATATATATATATATATGTATTTTATTTTTGTAATCGAGCGTGGTTGAAATACATAAAATCATCAGTATTAAAGCTTGCACTTAAAATTTGTACATTTAGCAAATAACGTGCACCATTTGAATCGTGTATAGTAGCCTTAACACAGAAGTTCTTTTATTTATCTACCCTTTAGTTCATTGTTAACATTTATGTAACATCACGACAAGAGCGACCAATGACACGAGCACATAAAACCGAATCATTATAACGTTTGTTATTCGCCAATTTGGTTTGGCAACATTCTGTCGCACAATAAATTGCCTATCGGACCATTATGTGAAATCATGATGAAACACGCGACAAGCAAAAAAACATCGAAATAGCTTCGACCTTGCCTCGACTTCAATGTCGGGGAAGTGAGCGCCGGGTGCGGAATATGCCCGAGTCCAGTTTTGAATATCCTTATTTTGTTTGACAAAAAATCTCATGTGAATATGTTTCGCTTATCAATGAAACATAATAAACTCTTTTTCTTAAACCACTGTGTGGGCTTCGTTAATTGGTGAAACACAGAATAAACTCTTAAATCAATCATTTTTCTGACCCAATAATTTTCAGTAATTAATTTAAAAAATAAACATTTGTCGATTTAAGGAAGTTAATATCAACTGCATAAAAAAATTCGTTCCAATTATTGGTGAATGGAGTGAAACGATCCGAATAGGTATTTAATGAATTGATCGTCATATAAGCTGTCATCTAAGCTTTCATGAATTTAAAAAAAAACATCTAAATCTTCCAAATACCGACCAAAACGTGCTGTTCAATTTAGTTGTTGTTAGTCCTTTTTGCGTGATATCATTATTGATCCAACCATACTTTTGTATAATGAGTATTCGTAAAATATTGAGCAATAACTTTTGTTTAAATTATAATAACATAGAATATACATAAAGTTTTTGATGATCTAAGAAAACATGGCTATGCTAAATTAATCAAATTTTGAAAAGAGTGTACATTCTTAAAATAAAAAGAAAGGAAGAAGTTGTATGAATATGGCAGAAGCGAAAAATGTATACGAAGATAGAACGCCGTGTAGGTCTGATCTGCTGCCTTCCTTAATAAGACGGTAGCGCGATGATGATGATATTTGTATATTTATTGTGCACAAAATTTAT
Source organism: Odontocerum albicorne (assembly GCA_949825065.1). NCBI lineage: Eukaryota > Metazoa > Arthropoda > Insecta > Trichoptera > Odontoceridae > Odontocerum > Odontocerum albicorne. Next base: position 35,488,715 of record OX463840.1, read on the forward strand.
ATTTGATCAAAACATTTGAGATTAGTTTTGCAATAAAAATCCTGTGAAACTTTGTAACATTATATTTTGTTTTACAATAAATTCACCTAAGAAGTGTGGTTAGCATATTTAAAAAAATGTTTCTAATTAAGTGTCCTTTATATTATATATAGTATCTAAGCCATAAAACAAACTTGTTAATAGTTGGTGTATATTTCTCAGTTTAATATCTTTAATTAAGTGATGTTAAGTTCATTCCCGTTCACATAGCCTAGAGGCAGTGACCCCCGTGACACGCGTTGACCCCTGGTGGGACTTCGCCTCCTGGGGGGCGGACCCCATTCCACGACCCCTATAAGGGCGCTTCGCCCTCCAATTCGAGGGGGCGCAAGCGCGTTGCTTTCCCGCCCACGTACACAGTTCTCCAACCCTGGGAAATGTTGTGTTCAAACCATCACATCACTGGTACTTGGTTACTTGAACTGACCGGTATAAACAAAGTGTTCGATGACAAGTATTTATAAAAAAAACAAGTATTGAATAATATTATATATTATCCTTATATACGCCATTTGTGTGTTTGAATTTACATCAACATTGACTTTTTATTTATTATCTTTTTTTCAAGGTTAAGACTTTAAATTCTAACTCATAAATTTTTGTTTAGAAAGTTGTTGAGAAAAGTTGACTATTTTATTAATAGAAATAAGTTTTCAAAACTTTTGTTTTATGTGATTTTTTGAACTAATAAGTTTTCATAAACTTTCAACATGAGTTCGGATGTTTTGGATAATACAAAAATCGACTTTCCAGAACCGTTTGAAGGTGGGTAAAATTATTTAAATACATATTTACTATCCTGTGATTTATGTTTGATAAATTTAATTAAATATTATGGTGTCAACTAGTGTCATTCTAAAATGAATACGTGAATAAATAAATAAAAATAATTTGAAAATAAGTTATTAATAAAATTTAAAAAAAGTTTACGGAAATTTATGACAATTTTAAGTTAAAAATCGTATAATTAGTAAGTTTAATTTTAAGTAAAGATTTACATTTGAAATTTCATGATATGTTTTGATATTGACGTATAATCGTTTCAAAATATTTTTATGTAGTTTCTAAAATAAAACGCTGTTCTTATATACTATATTGTTTATGAATTTAAGTATATTGTTTATGAATTATCCATTCAAGAAAACATCTCAAATTTTATAATATTGTACATTTAGAAAGAATACATTCATCCAAATTGTAAATCTATACCGGTGTTTATTTATAGAACACGTGTTTGACCCTGAATTCCTTTAGGAGTTAGGGGAAGGACAAATGCGAAGGGTGGAACGGGAGCAAATTGGAGGGAAATTGTTGGTAGAACGACACGAGCGCCGCTTCGTTCACGTTACATTTTGTACCTAAAAAGCTTCTACTAGTCGCCCATAGATGGATAATGATTCCACAATGTACTATTTTAAATTACTCTTGTAATTTAAAATAAAACATTGTGGTAGGAAGCAAAAACAAATTGAAAGCCTATTTATTGATGAAACAAATGTTTTAATTTATCATCAATTATAAAAACGTTTAAAATTAATAACATAATTCAATTTAAATAAATTGTGTGATTTGAGATTCATTCGTATTATTTATTCTAAGTAAATTTTTATCAGGAAATTTAGTTCTTTTTTCAAGACCTTTATTTTAAATTATCCATTTAATACGATTGATTCATTTTTCACATAATTTTATTTAAAAAAGTAGAAAAGTGTAGAAATTAAAAAAAATACTAATTTGATGAACATATTTATTTTTAATTATTTATGGATAAAAAGTAGGGAGACGTGTTATTTATTTTTAAATGAAAATCGTTCATCGAAATTACTAAAAGTACCTTTCATGAAACAATATATTTTTAACTAAATTATTATTTAATACTGTATTACTTTAGAATTTAGCTATCATTACTTTAGAATATAACTATAAATATAGATCATATAATCAATAATTGGGGCATTTTATATTTCTCTATAAAATGTTTTTTATTTTATCTATGATTTTTGTAATATTTAAATAAAAATATTTAAATAAAAATAATAGCACTTAACATAACAAATGTATATCGAGTATGGATGTAATATTTTAGGCATATTTTTTTTAAATTACTCCTTATCAAATCAATCAAACCAATCATCATTAATCAATATAATAAAAATAAATGTAAGTAATTTATAATTGTGGTAAATTGCGTTTATTACCCGCTCCGGATAATTGAAGGTATCAGGCTAGCAGAAGCGATGGGGAGGTGCGCGTGGCAGATTCGCGGCCGGTGACCGCTTCAAGGACAGGGCGCGAGTTCAACAACCATGCTCGTCGCTACACGCATTATTTATCCCCAATTGTTGTTATCAGAGCCCTGGTTTACGCAACCTCCTCCATTTATATGATGTCCTGGTGCAACGAAATTGCGGGGAAGGACTGAAAAAAAGTCGTGCAAGTAACGAATGAATGGGTGAGTGAGTGTACATTCCCACTTTGACTATTAGTCCAGTGCTCCGTAACTCTTTTATTTTGTTAATGTTCTATTTTTATGAAAATAGAATAAGAACTTATATAAGGATTGAAGGATTTTTTGAGAAAGTATTGTATTTCCCTAATAATGTTAAACAAAACTTTATTAAATTGATTCATGTCAGTATCATTATATACTCGTAATATTATAATATAATCAAGAGTCCCGATATTTATTTAACTTCAGATATTTTATGTTTTTAGATTTGACAACATACTATTTTTGTATAGTTAGTTATGTTCCAATTTTCAATTATACCTTAAATATGTTATTTTCGTAGTCAAGTTTTAGTAACTTATCGAAGTCTCAAATGGTTTTCGTTCCAATAGTTCCTTTTACAATTTTTTATGTTTATAGATTTCACGTAATAGAGACTAATCGGCAAACTCATAAGCTCAATTTCTGAAGCAGCCATTCATTGTTCATGATGATAATTTTTGATAATGTATTCAAAATATTTAACAATTGAGTCAACATTTCAACGAACCTCCACCTCTGTTATTTCTATCACAGGAAGTCATTGATATGGCGTTTTTTTATTTTCTCCAGTTGAATGCTAAACAAGGTGGTCGAGTTAAGTGATATACCTTTTTACTTACTCGCCTACCACAGGCCTAAGTTTACTTGTGCCAAGCAAAATAAATTATAACGGCGATAACTGATGATTATATTTTGATGAAACTCAAAGATAGGCTCTATGGTGGAGGCGTGCGAATTGTATTCTTCCAACGGGATTCTCATTGAAACGCTTCGCTATATTTCTATAGATATAACGTCTAGTCTAGTCTTTTTGTAGCTTTTAATTTACTGAGTTCATTGCTAACCCCAAGAAAATATCATACTACGAGTATATTATGTTATACTTTATTGCAGAAACGCATTGTATAAAGATAACCTCCGTGATAATTAAATGAAATAAATACAATACTTATTTTATTTTCATACAAATAACATATCAATATAAAAATAAAAATTGTAACTGACTACAGTCCAGTGGCTTAAAATAACACAGCGAAGAAATCTCGACGTTCCGTCAACCAACCCTTTTTGCAGTGTTGTCTTCAATATCTGTGTGAAAAATTAAAACAAAAATGTGAGCCTGGGCTGCTTCTCTGATCTGGTGACGGTAGAAAGCTTTGTATACCAACCCATTAAACATCATTCATTCTGTACATCATCGTTTACGATTAACTCGGCTCAACTTTGGAATTATCTTCCTAAACCTATCGTATGTGCTACATCCTTTTCTATATTTAAGAATAAACTAAAGAACCATCATTTATCTTAAAATATTCCACATCCTTAACTCCCGTACAATTTCTATATATATCCCTGTTTTCCTTGAGATTTCTTTTTCCTTTGATTTTCTCAAATATTGTTGTCATACACTAGTCGAAGAAGACACACGGTGATGAATACAAATAATAATTGTGAAACAAAAACTGGTTGATTGTTGATAATTTAAATAAATCAATAAATCCGCCAGATGTATTTATATGAAAGTGTTGAATACAATAAATGAATTACCAATATATATTTGATGTATCACTCGTGAAGTCGTAACAGCCGTGAAGGTGGAAATGAAAACCACTATTTATTTGCACGACTTTTTTCTGTCTATCGCCGCACTTCCGTTGTACCAGAGCAGCATGTAAATGGAGGAGATTGCGTAAATCAGGCTTTTGATAAATAATAGGTAACTTGTTCTCAGCAATAGGGTTTCGGGTTCATACCCTAGTGATTATCAATAAAATAATTCAAGCTTTCTTTTCGTATTCAGGGGTTTTAACAAATTTTTGGTTGATTGGAAGAAAACACTAAATGCCTACAGCAAATGAATTGTTCACAGTGTTACTACCATTTCGTTAAACTATTTTATACGACGTAATTTTCCGTCATCAATTTTATATATTGATTTTTTAAGAACTACGTGTGTATTCAGCAGTGATGATAAAAACACCGAGTCACGAGGGTATGTTATTTTCAATGTGAAAAAATGTAGGAGTAGGGAAAATATGTATAATTGAGATACTTTTGTAGGCGGTAAACAGGTTACATACAGAAAAAATGTAGGAGTAGGGAAAATATGTATAATTGAGATACTTTTGTAGGCGGTAAACAGGTTACATACAGAAAAAATGTAGGAGTAGGGAAAATATGTATAATTGAGATACTTTTGTAGGCGGTAAACAGGTTACATACAGAAAATATGTATAATTGAGATACTTTTGTAGGCGGTAAACAGGTTACATACAGAAAATATGTATAATTGAGATACTTTTGTAGGCGGTAAACAGGTTACATACAGAAAATATGTATAATTGAGATACTTTTGTAGGCGGTAAACAGGTTACATACAGAAAATATGTATAATTGAGATACTTTTGTAAGCGGTAAACAGGTTACATACAGAAAATATGTATAATTGAGATACTTTTGTAGGCGGTAAACAGGTTACATACAGAAAATATGTATAATTGAGATACTTTTGTAGGCGGTAAACAGGTTACATACAGAAAATATGTATAATTGAGATACTTTTGTAGGCGGTAAACAGGTTACATACAGAAAATATGTATAATTGAGATACTTTTGTAGGCGGTAAACAGGTTACATACAGAAAATATGTATAATTGAGATACTTTTGTAGGCGGTAAACAGGTTACATACAGAAAATATGTATAATTGAGATACTTTTGTAGGCGGTAAACAGGTTACATACAGAAAATAAAATAGAATTGAATAATACAAACTTTATATGTAGGAGCTAATCAAATTGGTAGTTTTAAAAAATAACTGCCTTTTTACAAAATTAAGTTTCTATAATAATAAGAGCATTTATCTAAAATAATGTTTATTGATTCTCAAAAGGAGTAAATTTCTAGAGATATATTACACATAGGACGGTACATCACGAGAATGAAGTTACACATAATATACTTATCCGTTCAAGATATAGGCTCATGTTATGGACCAGTTAAGGAACATGAATCTCACAGAGATATCAGACTCATCATGAATGGTAGCAATTCAATCTATATTATACGTACATTTCAGCTTACTTGCTAATAAACCGATACGAAAACACGCATTAAGATCTGAGCACTCCAATTTTTTGGCAGTGGTGTAACTGAACGTATATATTCATCAACTCAGATATTTTTAAATTGGCTACTTTTAAACGTCATTGAATCATAAGAGCATTATGACTAGACTAATAAAACAATTATTATACTCGTCTACCATAGTTGATGTAGGCGGGTGTAATGAATCAGTAATGGCGGAGAGAATATTAATTTGTTTGTGCCAGCCTGCCTGAGTTGGCATGAATGTTTTGCATGTTGTTTATAGTTAAGGCATTAACGTTGTGGAGGTTTAAAGACATTGTAATTTATTTTTAACAAACACTGTTTATTCCACTTTTTTTTTTTTTTTTTTTATGACGGTATAACCCTACCGGTTTCAAGGCTTTCACCTCATCTTCAGGGGAGCGTAAACAAGACTTCTTGTTTACGCTCCCCTGAAGATGAGGTGAAAGCCTTGAAACCGGTAGGGTTATACCGTCATAAAAAAAAAAAAGAAAAAAAAAGTGGAATAAACAGTGTTTGTTTAAAATAAATTACAATGTTTTGCATTCTTTCGCCATTATTTTTCCAATACAGGTGAAATAATTATTAATGGCTTGGTAGTTGAAATAACATATATACGATCATGTTTTATTTAAATATTTTTTGATTCTTTGAATATTTGCTATTTAGAGTCATCAGATGGATACATATTTTTACAAGTAGATCTTTCAAGCATTGAAAAATTTGCAATAGAATGATGGCTTGTCGATCATCAATGATTATAAGTAGACAAACGATTTCATACCTTATGTTTTCAACAAAATTTATATTTCTTACAGTTCAAATTAATTAAAAATAAATACTTATTTTTATTTATTCGTATGGTATATTTTAACACTTCCGAATTGGTGATTCGGACATGTTTAAAGGCGTGGCCGACAGACAACATTGGATTCTGCTCCCATTCATCGATCCATCGGGATTAGAATCACTTAAGTAGGCATTGAATTCGTGATTACATACAATATATATATTCGTACCATCACACAATTTTATGTTAGGGTAGGCAGAGAGGATAAAGAGCCAACATTTCCTATCATGACATACATCCTTTTCCTCGTCCACATCCGTAGATCTTCTCATACAGATCCTTCTTTTTTTCTTACTTCTCACGTTTTCTTCTTTGAAAATTTCATTCACTTCATCCATGTATACTTTTATCGGTCGTCCTCTACCTCCGTTCAACATGTCAAAACCACCTCAACGTGCTTTTTGATTTATTATGTAAACATAGTTATGAAATATAATATCCAAAATACAACCTCTGAGATGTAAATATGTATAAAGAAATATCTTGAGTAAAAAATAAATTAATAATTTTGGATTAAAAATAGGTCCAAAAGTTACAATTAAGATAAACAGGTTTTTCATATATTTTTCTTCAGCAGTAGGATTTTTTGCCAATGTCTAAAAAATGTAATGCTCGTGCACCATTATTGTACGAGTATATTATTGTTCGTCAATGCCTAAAATATGTTACAATATGTAAATTATTGTCTATTGTTCGTCATCGTTTAAAAATCATGACGCTCGTGTACTATCAGTATATATTATTCGGTAATGTCTAAAACTTGTAATGCTCGTGTACTGTATATTGTTCGTTAATGTCTAAAAATTGTAATGTTCGTGTACCATTACTGTTAATTGTTCGGCAATGTCTAAAAATTGTAATGCTCGTCTACCATTATTGTACAAGTATCAAATTAATTTATTGTATTGAATACGTTATTATCAAGTTTCATATTTTTTACGTTATCAATAATTACAAAACATTTTTTAATGTTTGCCTGCTGAATCGGAATTGTGCTCGAGTTTACAAGAGTTCAGTTATTGGTTACTTATTCCCTCCTCGTGACAGGTTAGGGTTGTCTCAATCATTTCCGTGAGAATTATGGAAAAATATTTTTCATGAGACAATTGTATTGTATTACATTTCATTGTTTATAGTATAACCTGGCAGGTTGGTTACTTTGTGTCAATTTCTTCCATAATTGTGAAATAAAAGCTGGTTGATTGGAAACAAATATTATATAGCAATAAATCGACCAGATGTATTTACATGGCAGTGTTAAAATAATTTAAAAAAGAAATAATGCTTTCCTGTATTAAATACAACAAATAAATGTAATATGAAGAAAATTTTGAATATATTTTTAAATATTATAATCTACTTGTATTTATTTACACTTTCGTTTTACACAGTATAATATTGCGGACTTATTCACATGTGGCAATCTTTGTCAAATAACCGGAAAAGTGTTTAAATGAGCCTTAAGTAAAATAGTATTTGGACCCTTTTTACATATCTGGGTACCATTGGGAATCAAACACGTACTTCCCCCCGGGCTGCAAGACATGCATCTTAAGAGCTAGGCAAGGGATATCGTCAATTGGGGATTATACGAAAGTACTTGATAAAAATACAAGTGTTTAAATTAATCACTATTTCACAACGTGACGTCACGCTCTCATAAAAATATATAGGTTTCGATCTTCTAGTGTAGATCACGCTGGATGGGGACTTAATTTGTCCCCCATAACAGCATGAGTAGTGGTGAGATTGAACTAAACTTCTTATTTTGCGGTACGGCTCTGAATATTGACATTTACCAAGTGATAAGGTTTCTCAATTTTGAGAACAGATATGTCAAAACGATAATGGGTATCAGGAGTACAATCACTCGACGAATGAAATCAAACTCCCCAAAGGGACACGTTGTCCGGTGGTGACACACGTGATTGTAAAAGGAATAGACGCGATGACGGACTTAAGGTCCGACGTCACGGGAGAAGGAAGATGACTCGCACCACAGTTAATATACTTATTAAGTATGGCTTAAGGCCTGGAGTTCAAATAGTCTAGACAGTTGGCAGTACTTTCACAGAAAAAGTCGAATGGAGCAATATTATCCTTTCTCCTATCCACACGAGCCCATGCCTATCCACTTGAGTCCGTATCTAATTGCTAGATATAGGCTCAATTGACGACATATTTAAGGATGTTGCTAGAGAATATAAAGTGCCCTCACTAACATGTCTTTAGACCTCTACACTACAACTGTCTAAGGCACTCTCTAACTAAGCAGCGTCCAAGTTTCAAACAACTGACATTTCCTCATCAGACAAAACGCTGATGAGTCCCAAACGGCTTTCATATTGTTAAATGCACCACTGGCAGCATCTACTCGTATTATAATATGTAACTCATTCCCGAGATCCACATTCCCAGTAATCATAGCACCGAAATCCTTAAATTTATAATTTCTGTTGACCGAATTGCCTTTTGTATATACGGGGTATCCTTTTTAAGGCATTAGTCATATCAGCCCCATCTTTCCAACATTTATACGCAGGTCAAAATGGAGATAGTTCTCTGAAAGGTTGTGTGCCTCACATGGTCAACGAGGTCATAGAGGATCCTTTCATTTGCATATTGAAGGTCATATAAAATGTATTAGGTGTTAACATAAGCTGTGTCCGTTTTTTTCCAAATTTAAAAATGAGCACCAAAAGTAAAACAAAATGGTAAAGATTATTCGTCATTCGAAAGAAAATTTTCTGCTCTACAAGGTATTGTGTTTGCTTTTACGTTAGATATGTTATATTATTTTATTTGATTACAATCCTTCAAAATGGAATGTCACGTAGACGAAAGTGAGCATTTTCGACACCTTCTGTTCGCGTTCAATCGAGGAAATAAAGCTGCCAAAGCTGCTCGCGATATCTTCATGAATAATATGGTTTAAGCGGTCCTCATCGAAGTCCACTGGTCGTCCGGAACGCTCCATATCTTTCGGGTCGAAATTACCGTCTTTGAAACGCAAAAACCATCGACGAGCATCCCTTTCATTCATAACATCTTCACCGTACTCTTCGCAAATATTGCGAGCAGTTTTATTCCCTCGATTGACCGCGAACAGAAGGAGGTGTTGAAAATGCTCACTTTCGTCTACTTGACTTTCCATTTTGAAGGCTTTTAATCAAATAAAATAATATATGTAACGTAAAAGTAAACACAATATCTTGTAGAGCAGAAAATTTTCTTTCGAATGACGTATAACCTTTACCAATTTGTTTTACTTTTGGTGTTCATTTTTAAATTGAAAAAAAAAACGGACACAACTTATGTTAACACCCAATATTCTTTTAAAATGTTTTGCAAATAAGACATAACTAGCTATCAAAGTGACGATTTCTTGTAAGCAACGGAAGTAATGATGAAACAATCTTAGTAACAATAACCATCTTTTTTAACTTATCAAAGGTTTCGGTTTTAATTTGGTGGTATTCCACATCTACATTAGAATATTTAATAATAAACTCAGTTATTATATATTCTTATATGGAGGTCGATAGTTAGTTACTTTTTTATCCTACTTATAGTTTTTTATCGCGTAACATCGTTGTATTCGACGCACTGTTAATCAAATTCTGGAATTAAATTTACCTGGAAATAATTCACCCAGGAGTCCTGCAAGTATTTTTCGGGAATATCCCGGAAAGCCCGGAACTGTGAGCAACCCTGTTAGTGGTGGAGGCGCAGGCGGCTGGCCTTGACCGCGGTCACAACCCACCGAACCACTTGTATCAACTTTATGCGAATTTAAAAATAACGTGCGGGCTTATGTGTGTGTGAAGGCGATAAATCTAATAAATGGCTTGTTTGCCCGCGCGTGACGAATGTTCTAGCTTGTGTTGATCGGTGAATTCACCACCGGGACAAATACACCGATTATCTTGCGCGACATCGTTAATTTGTCCATCATTTTGTGTCATTTTGAGGTCATCCCGAATCAAGTTGCATAAGCGAAGACGAGTTACATTATAGAATTACATATCAAGTGGTCATCAGATAGAAGTATCCATCTTTTCCCAAAACCGTTATAAAGACCGACGAACTTTCTGCCGACTTCTCTTAACAGACTGAATTTCATTTACAAACCTGAAACATTTTTTTCTCTATACCCATTTTACATTACACAAATAAAATAAAATTTGTTGAAGTTATTACAAAATACCGTGCTTTCAACATATTTAAATATACACAAAATAATCTTTTATGACTTTAACAAAACTTAATATATATTTACAAACATTAAGAAAAAATCGTATTCATAGTGGAGATATCGCGCTAACGGAGTTCTGCATGTACGATGTAAGCAGGGACAGAGAAGAGACGCACACATTTATCATTTTATTAGAGATAACCAAATGTTATACGATACAAAAAAAAACAACAGCTTATGTCAGTTATTACCTATTTTTTATTTTTTACATACACACATATACTAACGATGTTTCCCTTGCGGGCCACGTAGAAAGGACAGATTGCCAGACTTAAATATCGCGACACATATCACATACTCGTACTTCTCATACACTTGATCCAATCAAACGTTCCCTGGTTTTCCTCGACCACACCTTCCACTTACATTTTCATTGTATAATTATTTTCTCAGTACTTCATTCATTCGTTCTACATGTCCAAACCATCTCAGAGTGTTATTCTTCCTCATACTCAATATATCTTAAGATCACATTCATCTTAATCACTTTATTGAGTATTCTGTCAAATACAGATATTGTCAGCCCATATATTATTTATTCTCAGTGCATGCATTTCTACAGTATTTATTCGTTCTTTGATCTTTTCCATGTTCACGCTTCACTCTCATACATTCAATTTGTTAATAAAAAAACTGATTTGGACTATCGTCTTACCATATTTTGATACTTTTCAATTTGAGTATACCACATTCTTTCAGCGGTTTGCCGTATCCCAGTGCTTAGAATTTTGTTGTTTTAGGTTTGACTTTCGGCGGTGCCAGGGCAGGTTTTCCTGGAGGTATTTTTTCATCTCAATATATCATTATTCTGAGACTTAGTGGCTACCTAGCAATTTTTAAAACTCCTGTTGTGAAAAACGTTTCGAAATAGCGCTATTTCATTTTTTTTTCTTTGGTGAAATTATTGTAAGGTGCATATCTCTTTAAATGTATTTTATTGTGTAGAAAATACTAGAGAATTCGTTATTTTTAAATCTATTAAATAATTTTTTTTTTATTATTTTCTATTGCGTTGAAATACATGGGTAATTTTTTTATATATAAAAAGGATTTTTTCCTTACAGAAGTATAACGTTTTGTAAATATAAAATTTACGACTTCGGTGATTTCTTCTCTATCTCCTTTAAGTAATGGCCGTGTTCTCTTATATTTGAAAAAGTATACGCCAGTGTCAAGTGATGTGTGCACTTCATAGGATCTCATTAGGTCGGATCACATGAGCAACGTGTCAGTACACTGACTTCAATTGCCATGTCCAATTGACAGTATGTCGTTGCAATACAATGAGAGCACATTTAATTTGAGAGATATTGAACTATCGTCAAACTACGCCCGCACGTATTTCCCACGTTTGTATGAAAATCAATTTTGTATTTGATACTAACGTATTGTAGTACTTCCTATATTTTTTCAGATATTGCTACAAGATCTTCAATACATCTTAATCCAACATCCTCTCTGTCAATCTTCATCTCATAAATTGTTCGCTGTCTACTACCTACAGGGGTTTCCAACATTAACTACACTAAATTGACAGTTTAAACACTGTATGTAGGTGATAAAAACTATTTGTTGAAATGAAAATTTCAATATATTTTATTTCTTCATTTAGATAAATTTACCCTGATGAATAATTTAATGAATGCCCATTACCCATGACGAGCAAAATAAACGCACACTAAAAAGTGAGGTTTTAGGGTACATGTCGTTGGTGCCACAGGAGATGAGTATGTGAGCCAATTTGTGATATCCTGTTGCAAATATGGCAAGGAGCTTGTCTGCGTCTTCGTTCTCTTTTGGGTCTCTGGTAACTAGTAACATATCAAAACAATTTTACTCTATATCAACTACACAGAACACATGATATATATATACTTTTTTAATACTAAAATATCTTTCCAAAGGATATCCAAATTTCTTTTGTTGCTTTGAGAAGTTGTTGGTGAATCACACTGTTGATTCTGAAGAGTCGACTCCATTTTTGCAGACGATTATGACAAACTCACAGGCATGAGTTGTTTTTTGCGTGAAACTAGTCGTTGATATTTTATTAATGAAAGAGGTATTATGTTTAAGAATATGAATTCATCAATCAACAGTTAGTTGGTGCTAAAATATGTCTATCTGTCAGAGCAAGGTATGGTGACTAGTTAGTAAAGTGCGATGCTTATAATTTTCTAAACAACTCAATAAACTATACTTATTCGAAACAACGACAAATAACAATATATATTACCCTTGACGACGAGAGGCGTGCAAAAACCGAACGAGTGCGTATGATGCGACGTGCGCATCGTTGCATTGCGCGCTTAGCGATACATGCACTTATATTGCAATGCGAATCACGAGGTGGATCACCTCTGAAGGGCCAACGCCCTCATTGCAGGTAGGCTAAAGGGTTAAGAAACCCTGGTGCACTATATTATGAAGTATTGTGAAGCGTTGAACTTGCAGTGTGGGTATGCACTCTGGGACGCTTCCGCGTATGGTGGCTTCAACGCCAAGCGTCTGGAAGTTGAGAGAAAGGTACGAGACGTCGTTCTGGATGTTTCACTTTGTATTTTTTGCTTGAATCCCGTTTATAAATTAAGATGAAAACAAATTAGCGACAAGTATACAAACGAAATAAATTTAATATTGGTTTTTATAGATTTTATCTAAGTAAAATTTATTACTTTTCTAATATAAATTCTAGTGAGTAAAAACTCCAATAATTGTATATTTTTTCGTTTCTCAAATATTGCAGGTATTATCTTCCACGAACTTATTTTTTTACATCTTATCCATTCCTATGTAATGATTTCGATTCCCAACACATTCTAAAGGCTTAAAAAAGTTCTTCCTGTGAACGATGTCAAGCTTCATATTATTTGCAAGACTATCTTGACTGCAATGTAGGAGACCAAAAATGACAAGTATCTGACATAAGTAAATACTCAAAGAGTTTCCAGTTGACTAGCCTAGAAACATAAACTGTAAAGATTCAAACACTTTTCAGTAATACAGAGAATTTGATGACAAACAGAAAATGATTACTCTCAATTTTAATGGGATATGACCCAATTACGTAATGACGTTGTCAAAAACTATTTTGGATGCTATGCTCTGTTCTCGTACTCTCATTCAGCACACCATATATTTGGGAAAGAAAGGTCATTATTCTAGTAACTAGGTAAATTGGCTCTTTCCAGTTTTAAGATGAACAGATCAATGTTTAACTACTTCTAATTTATCGTAATACCGTGGCAATTTTTCTGAGGAAGATACAAACCCATTTTCACGCACAATATATGAAGAAAAATGTTTTCTAAAAAGTATTTACGAACCTTTTTAATATAACAATATTTTTTGTGATTCTTTTACAATTTCACAAGCACGAATTTGAGTTTTGAAAATAGGCTAACACAAACTGATTTCCTTTATTACTCTCTTGGAGGCTTTCATAAGGCTATTAAAAATATTTGTTGATTGAGTTTGGCTTAAATAGTTTTGAAAAAGAATGCATTTTTATTATCAGCGACAATAACTTATTTTATTAATTTATACAATACTCATACTTTCGTCCTTACGTAATCACTAAGGATATGTAAGTTTAAATATAAACTAACTACATAATAATCGCTTCCTCTTTAATCCGTAATATTAATATTGCCTCATTTTTCTTCGATCATTTGCTGTTTAAGTACGACTACTTATCTTTTTTTGACAAACTCACTAAATTTGCGTGTCATTTAAAAAAACGTTTTTTTTTTCGATTCTATTTTGCCCTTCATAATTTTTATTTTTTCTGAAGCAATGTTTTTGTATAAGAAAAAACAAACTATTTCACAGCGTTTATTAGATGAACCGCTGGTTAATTTTATAGTTTAGGCTGCATATTTCGAAACACTGAAGAGCGATATTTTCAGATAATTTGGACGTAGACCAATGAATGTAAAGATAGCTCCCCGTGACTAATTTTGACTGCGAATAATGCTTCGCGATGCAATGACCTGCAAACTTACATAACATGTTCTTGAAATAAATGTTTATCAACCGCCTCTGGCAGATGCATGCACGGCTTGCTGAAATATGTATACATTATGTTTTTTGCAAGTTAAATAACATTCTTTTGTAATTTAGTCAAATAATATACGTAGCAGAATTAATCGTGTTTTTAACGACGCTTTTTTTTTCTTTATATTTGCACCATGTCAGCACTTTTGAGAGAACGTTAGAAAATTATTGTATATATATTTAGGTTTGATATAATTTGTACAACATGTGGTATATTCATTATTACATCACAGGTTTTATTAATGTTTTAATCAAAATTCACTCGTTCGAAAGTATCTCTTTCATTTTTGTAAAAATATCACTTTCAAGTGATTGATTGATTAACGCTATGAGTTCAAAAAAGAAAACTTCATAATTTATAAGTTATATGGATATGAGAAATTAGTATTACAATGAACATAAACATTTAAATGATATTGAAATTTCCTTTTCGGTATTTGTATAAGTTACTAATTATATCATTTTCTCCTCATAAAACGACATATTAAAATATTAAAACTACAAAAAAACTCTATCTATATGTAGGGGTAAAATAAATTAGAACGAAATAACGACTTTCAAATGTGTTAATTATTTTGTTTTCTTGTATTTTTAACCTTTCGAACTATTAAAATGTAGTATTTTCCTCAAAAATATCAATGAACTCGAGGTAAATATATATAAATTAACTTCTCGGTAGGCCTAATTTGTTATTATTCATTTTCGTTAGTCCTCTCTTGTATGTTTATTTCGAGGAATTTACTACAAAACCGTTTTCCTCGAATGATTCCATCAAGATTTGCTGGGAATACTTGTGACTCATTAGTTTACCGTAACTATCCGTAGACATATTCTTGACCCAAGAGTAGGTTCTATGGCCACCTACCTACCTGCCTACCTGCCTACCTACTGTTGAAATACTAGCGTATATATTTCATTCTAGTTAATAGGAGGAATATAAAGAGATTGAAATGTAATAATAAAGACTTTTTAACATTAAAATATTTATCTTATTTTTATGTAAAAAAATGTGTCATTCGGTGGGATATATAACTTAATAATAACACAAGAAATGAAAATTTCCATATTTCATAAATTATTTTTGTAATAAACATTACTTTATTGAAATATGAGATTCGTTTTAAATTATTCTATTCTACGAGTATCATAGTATAAATAGGCCAAAACCCATACAACGGCTGTCGCCAAAGAAATAATACGAGAATTGAATTTTGAATACAAGAGAACGAGAGAGGAATACTTGGATTCTCTCCGAAAGTAATTAGAAATTTGAATCTCGGTGGGTCCGTGATAAATGAAAGGATGGAAACTATACTGAACGAATTTTAAATACCTAGCTAACAAATTTTGAACCGGTATAAACGGGGACGATGTATAAATGATATATATAAACAAATTCTACATTTATGAATATATATTTTCATAAATGTAGAATTTGTTTTACTTCCGTGAATATTTCACGGGTTGCAACTAGTATAATATAAATAGCATGAAAAGTCGTGTTCGGACATTTACAAAATCAAACAGAGAATATTCTAGATTCAAATTCAATGTCGTTAGCCAACACACTCGAGCAGGTATTAAAATATGTATAGTATTGACTTCATAAATAGACAGCAATTCAAATATTATAATATTTATATTGTAGTTAAATTCAATGGTAGAAGTTTTGTGAATATTATTTAAAATCTATATAATTTTAATTCATACGTGAATATCATCAATCAATCAGTTGGTAAGTATACGAGTATAGTATATTAGATTCGTCAATTAAGAAATTTCAAATGTGATTCCCATTGCATGATTCGAGTCATACAATATGATCTTAAATGTGATTTACAGTTAGCCGGATGCTTACCATTTTACAGGTGTGAAAAATTATAATGATGACGCCATTGAACATGGTTAAAAATTACATAATTACCATTAGTGTCGTGTTATTTACATGTCATGTTCATATAGTTATCTTGTTTATTTGAAAACAAATCAAGTCGTGTGTTATTACTTTATTTAAATAAAAAATGTTAAATGAAACCCTATGACAAAGTTGATTGGAAGAAATTGTTTTAAAACAATAAATCCGCCAGATGTATTTATTTATAATACAATATACGATTTTTTTTTAATAAAATTACAAACGGTATCCGTAACTAATTTTTCTTCAGTGAAGTCTATTAAAAAATCCTATGCTTATTATCATGCGATTTCTACTGATGCACATAAAAATTACAAACACTAATTATTATTGTTTGTTTAAATTTTTTTATAATTATTGATTAAAATATTAAGTAAGAAGATTTTGAAATTAAATAATATAGTTGCCGAATTTAACATCTTCATACTTCTTACTAGTAGTATAAGTGCTTTTAAGATAAAAAATATTTGTAGGAAGACCCTGATTCACTCAAAATGTATTGAATGTTCATATCTCTAAGGATTAAATATATTTTTTTAAATATGCGATTACATTTGAGTTCGTTGTTCGTAACATATGTATTTACTCGTATTTACACATAATGGGGTTCTAGAAATTTAAATAAATGGGGCCAGTAAAATTATGCAAGAGTTATAAAATCCTATCCTCCTCCCACATAAAGTTAGAGTTACCTTCCGCGAGGTGATTTAGCGCCTCGGCGTATTAGGGCAGCAAGCAATGTGCAGTTTGTCGCGGGTAAACGAACGCTCGGGCGGCGGGTGAAGGAACTCGCATGTTCCATATCGCGGGTTAGCGACCCCTCGGTACTCCTGCTAGCCTGGTCGCTGCCGTGCCCCTGTTACTTGGCCAATATGCTCCGAAGACTGCTCGATAGGAAATGGGATCATGACAATTCAGGGCGCTGCACTTACGTACTCACTCACTCACTACTGATATACTTACTGCTTACATCAGTTGCATTCAATGATTTGAGAAATTTCTTCAAATTAAAGTTCATTTTTTATAAATATTGTATTATTATATATGGATTCAGTTGTCATTTAGCATTAACCAACAGAAGTAAAGCTTTTTTACTAGTACCACGGAAAATTTACAGAAGTTCTAGTTTAATATTTCGTCAAAGAAAGTTTTTGAATTGATGAAGTTGGTGAAAATAGATAATTTGGAAATAATGTTACTTAAATTACACGTAATAATCGTTTAAAATTTCATAATTTTTTTAATGTTTCTAAAATGGTAAAGAGCTTGTAAAAACCCATCAAAATTGGATTATTTAAAATATAACTTTGTTAAGAAAATATACATATATCATATAAAAAAACTGTTCGAACGTTAAATTGAAATAAAAAATTCTAGATATTTTTTAATTTTGTTTGAATAGTTTTAAATTATGTTTATTACGTACACTTTCAATTTTCCTTCCTTTTTAATTTTATAACGAAATATTTAATCTCGAACACGTTTTAGCGTATTTACTCGTGTGTATAAAAAATGTGCATTTTGTAATGATTCACGAAACAAAGTAGGTATATGTTACACGTTGGGCTCCGACATTGCCGTTTTGGTACATGTGTATAAATTTGCCTGGTTCAGTGCACGAACCGTTTTGGCGATTGGTTCAGTGACCTTCTTACAGTGGTCTCAATTCTGAATGCTTGAACCAAATATCGCATTGAAAATTTTGAGTACTATTTTATGTTAACACGTTAGTTTCGTTTAATTAGAAAATTGTGCTTTTCATAAATGTTCTTAATTTTATTGATTTTAAATAAAGTGGAAATTTTTAAAGCTAAATCGATATTTTTAATATTCGCCAAAAATTCACATGACTTTTGACAGTCAAAAGGGATTTTGATCTGTCAATCTATGATTTCTGATTGGTAATACTGTTTTGGTGAAATTTAATTACAATTTTTATCTAAATAAGGTTGCAATGTTGAATAAGTTTTATCGTTTTCAACAAGTTCCACTAGAGTATTTTTAACTCAAATAGTATATAATATCCTTTTAGCATTTACGCTTTGCTATGACATATGAAGTCAACACATTGTGTCTATACACTCACGATACTACACAGTTTCCGCTCAAGATGATGAAGCATGCAGACTTTGTTAACTATGCAGACATTCCTAACCTGACCACAAAGTTTAGTTAGTGTACATTTTAAATATATGTGTAAAAAAATAGAAAGCAGGTTGATTCATCGTTTGACCCTAGGTTGGGCTCGTACATATAGATATTTATGGGAAAGCTCATCCCTTGAGCTATTTTATTAACCGTTAATAGGTAACCGATTCAGTATTTGGAGAAATATACTCGTATGTTAGATATGTAAAGATATGTGAATTGTGAACCCGAATCTATCTCATGAAGAAGTTCATAAAATCAATTTCGAATTCGTACAATATGTTTGTACTGTTAATGATATGTTTGTACTGTTCGAAAAATCTACACTAATTGTTAAAATCAATATCAAATAAAAATTATTAAAATTTCATTATTAGGAAAAAGAATTGATGCAATGAGTTTAAAAACATCAGATATTGGACGAGGGATATCTTTCGTTTGGAATATCTATTATACTTTATTGCTCCGATGATCAACACCTTGTAAAACCTTATGCCATAATGTGAAAAAAGATGATTACAGAAAAATCTTTATCTGAGATATTCGCAATGAACGATTTCATGACATTTTATGAAAAGTTTTATTTCAATTATCTCAGAAAAGTAGTTTTTGAACAAGTTTTATTTTACATCCAATTAATTAATAATACACTTTTATTTACAAAAACAATTGAAAACACATATTTTTATTCAGACATTCGCATATGTGCTAATTCTCTTGTAATTTTCTTCTTCAATAACGTATTTTACTTTCAATGTTTGATGTACTTACTCCTTTTATAAGAAGGATTTTATGACACTAGCTTCGTTATTAATTTCTGAGCACATTTTATTTACAAATTAATATTGAAATTATTGTTCTAATGAATAGTAATTAGAAGAGGTCAATAAGTCCGTGAAAGCAGTGAACTGTATTTTTCCAACAATGTATGTAGAACGTGAATATTTGTTTTCATTTATTATATTTCTGTTGCAATATCCTTTGTAATTGTAATAACAATATTCAAGATAAAAAAATCGAGTACAAGAATATATATATATATATATATATATATATATATATATATATATATATATATATATATATATATATATACATATATATATATATATATATATATATATATATATATATATATATATATATATATATATATATATATATATATATATATATATATATATATATATATATATATATATATATATATATGTATATACGAGGCATATCCAGAAACTAAGTGTACTGAATTTTTGTAGGTTACAATTTTTTTTATTTTAACAAAAAAATTACATGGTTACCGTAGTACATATGTAAGCTATTTTTCGACATAGTCGCCATTCCTCTCAATGCAGGTGGTGAAACGGGGTATCAACTTTTTGATGCCTTCCTCGAAGTAGTTTCCCGCCAACCCCTCCGTCCACTTCTCCACCTCCTCCTTTAGCTCCTCGTCGGTTGAAAACCTTTTTCCACCCATGTACAGCTTCAGGGAGGTAAAGAGATAGTTATCTGAAGATGCTGGGTCAGGGGAATGCGCGGGATGGTTCAGAACATCCCATTTAAACGAGGCGAGCAGTTCCTTCGTGGCGTTGGCCGTGTGTGGTCTGGCATTGTCATGCAGCAGGCAGACTCCCTTTGTCAGCATGCCTCTCCTCTTATTCTGAATCGCCCTCCGCAACTTTTTTAGGGTCTCACAGTATCTTGCAGAGTTGATGGTCTCCCCTTGAGGCATATATTCAATTAAAATTATGCCTTGACAGTCCCAAAACACGGATGCTATGATTTTTTTGGTTGAAATTGTGGTTTTGAACTTTTTGGCGGAGGGTGAAGAGGTGTGACGCCACTTTTGAGACTGCTTTTTGGTTTCACACGTGTAGTGTGCAACCCAAGTTTCATCTCCAGTAACGATGGAGCGGAGAAATTTATCTCCATGGAGTTTGCAGCGCCTCAAAAACTCTTGCCTTTTTACAAAATTTCGCCCTTGGCGGGAGATTGGGTTGACATTTTTCACAAAACGTGTTTTCGCGTCAACACTTCTCAACGTACTGACCTCAAACTGGTCTCGTTGCAGAGGGGAAGGGTCAGGCTACATGAAAGTGTAGCCAACATGTCGAAAATAAAATCCATCCGGTCGTGAGAGCCTCAGTACACTTACTTTCTGGATACGCCTAGTATATATATATATATATATATATATATATATATATATATATATATATATATATATATATATATATATATATATATATATATATATATATATATATATATATATATATATATATATATATATATATATATATATATATATATATATATATATATATATATATATATATATATATATATATATATATATATATATATATATATATATATATATATATATATATATATAAGTATTAGTAATTTATAAAATATGGTTATATATGTAAAGTTTATAAAATATAACATAATCTCTGCTATATTATTTTCTCGTGCCTTTTAGTTAGGTAATAATATGTGACAAAAACCTTTATAATATTTTGAAGAAAATTTGTTCGAGAGGCTAGAATTTTTTTTTATAAATTTTTATATCCTGTAATATTTAACATTTGCATTAGGCATTTCAAGTTAGAATTATAAAATACAATACTTTTTCTTTGTAATAATATATTTTTTTACACTTTTTTACCAAACGTTTCGGCGTTTATTTTGTAGAACTCCATATAAGAATACTAAACACGAAATTAATTTATTCGCTAATTTTAGTGGAATGGAAAAATAATTTCTTATTAAGTGTTTTATTACATTTTAACTTTTCATAATCCCAAATCCAATTCATAATATTTAGACTAATTCACTAATATTACCACGAATTTAATCCATGTTAAAGGAGAAAACATATTTGTGGCTCTTTCAATGTATTTTGTGCAAAGAGTTCTCTCTCATAAATAATTAAATTTTAAACAAATATATCAAACACACAAACCTTTAATTATCTAAATAATTAAAATAAACCCCAAAAAGAATATATGTGATCTTATACCATTATATACAATACCATCAAGATGATATGTTGTATTCATCTTAAGATATAGCCATGTTTCAGAAAATTCATATGGAAACTTGATAAACTGTCATGCATTTAATTATTGCTTAAAACTACTTGTTGCACTGCTCCTTGAGCGGTGTTATGAAAAGAGTTTTAATTAAGTATATGAAAGGCATTTCGCGAATGAGTGGTGATGTGCCGGTTGGTTCCATCGCCTACCACTCGCCACTACCATGTGGTAACAACACACGCCACGCCGAGCGGGCCGGACCAGAAGCCGGAGGTGAACGGCATGTTAGCGACCTCTGACAGCGCCTCCGTAGTGGCCGACAGATAACATTTCTAGGGCGTTATGTCACTACAAAGAATAGAGCACCATTATTGTAAAAACGTCTTTAACTAGAATCAGTGTTTATGAGGTTAATTACTAAGTTTCTGTTTTACATTGTTTTAAAGTAACTTAATTAACATCGTAAAGGAGGAAGGATTAAATATACTGAATTGAAATAGATATAAGCATTTATACACATTTAATACGACACTACCACCACCAGATCATCCTTACTCACTGCTAAATAAGGGTCTTCCTAAATGATTTCCACTTTTGCTGTTTCTCACCCTTTTTACACATGGTACATTAGATTGGGGCTCGAACAGCTTTGTCATTTCAAGTGTTGGCTTACTTATGCGAGAGCTGTATGCTACGACAAAATTTGTCGTTTCTATTCTACACTTGGATATGGATTAAGGGAAGCCTATTACCTATATACTTATTAAATCTATATATCCGTAGGTTTTGGTACCGTATACCTCGTTTACCATCTTCTGTCGAGTTGGAATAATGCTTGACTTTGACACAAATTATTTCAGTTGTATGCCTTAAAGGGCTAAACGGATGTTTTAGTTGAACTTCTCATAATAAATATTGGTAATTAATTTCAGTAGATCGTTGAAATGCTTTGGTTCGTTGTTCAAAGATTTTATTTGATGCTAACTGATAATAAAATGTTTATTTTTTTTATTATTTCAGATTGCTAGGATTATTCGATCAATTCTTTTTTGGAAATGCTTTAACAAAAATATATTGACGATTTTTCTACGGTATGAAAGCTTCTCTAAATAAATGTTTGTTTCTATTACAATATTTTATGCATTTAAATTTTCTTCTTTTTCTTTTCCTGCTTAAATATCTGCATGTAAATCTTATAGAAAATTTATTAAATACTATTTTATATTTGATTACGGTGTACTGTTTCATATTCAATTTATATTTCCTAATTTCTAGAGTCGTTGAAAGTTTATAAGGTTTTTTCTAAACTATAAAATAGCAGCGCTTGGAGCGAAGCAGGGGTCAAATGATGTCATTATACGAGGCAGTTCTTCTTACTTACAAGGGAATAATTACTTGTTGAATTCATAAGAGTAAAAACAGTAAATCCAAGTTTAAATAAATATTCAATATATTTTTTTAATATATACTTTCATCTATTATGATTTTTACCTGTAACACGAGGAGTTTAAATACACTTCTTTAATAAATATACATTTGAATTATTTTAAGACATTTCTTATTCGTGCATAATGATTAAATTTTATTGCCAAAAAGAAAATAATTTAAATGAAACTTCATGTCTCAAAGAGTTTTCAAGGCATCATCTTAAAACAACTGAACCATAGTATACTTTGTATTAAACATCAAAATAAATACTATGTAACTACATTTAACTTAGAAAAACAATCTTAGAAAAAATAAAAGAAACCAATAATACAAGTAAAACAGTAAAATTTTCTCGTATCAGATTGTTATGAAAATAATATTGTAGTTCACTTAATTTTTTTATGTATACTTGTAACGATGGCCTTAACTCATCTTAATAATTCAACTTTTTCTAAGTAAGAATAATTTATTGTATCCTTATGAGATAAGGTCAAAATAGTTTGAGTACATATTTAAAATAATTAATCATTAATTAAAAACCCTACAAACTAACGATAGAAAGATAAACAAAACGTAAAAAACATGGAAGTACCAAAAATTTAGTACCATTACATCACGATATGCCAACATCGAAGAACTTGGCTCCAAAAACTCGTTATTCGATTGCGTAATAAAAGTCCGCCAAAATACCATAATGATACCCTTACAAAAAAATTAATCTTGCCGTTCCTACCTTTGGATAAGCTCGTCTCCATTCCGTTGACCCAACTTTTAGCCTTGGAATTGGGATGCAAAGCATTGACCGGCCAATGTCCGGCAACAAAGAATTTTTTACACAATCTTCACTGATCCCACGGACTGTCTCTGTCTGTTTTAATCTGATTCTCGAACCCGTTTTTGCTCCGTCGACTAATTTAGTTAACTAATCTAGGTATGGGTTATTTTTTTATAAATGGCAATATTATATTCGTTCTTGAGTTTTTTATAGCCTAATAAGTTTTGTTTTGGTTGACGTTGATTCCTTATTTGTATTATTTTTTTGCTTTACACTTTCTTTTTTTTTTGACTTGGTGAACTTCGGTATCTTCTCTAAATTTATTTGAAAACAATACTTTTCGAATAGCCATGAATTAAAAATATTTTACGACTGATTTTTTTAGATAAACACACAGTTAAAATTATTTGATCTTATCACGTAATCTTTTGTATTTCTCAAAGGTACACATTAGAAAATGTTGAGATTACAAACCTAACGGATGATTTAAAGTAACCACCAGTAGGATGATATTTACTATTAAGTTTTTGGGAGAGGAGCAGAGTATAGTCAAGTAAATGTTTTTGCCAATTATTTAATCATAACATTTATACAAAAAAAAACACCCTTTGAATAGGCACCATATATGATTTATGGATATTCCATAAGTATATGATGTGTATAACAAAACAGGAAAATTGGAACCATTTTACATTGAATTGTAGAATGATTTAGAAAATAACATGTAATTCTAGACTCTTAGATATATATTCAATATAATGTTTTCATTAAAATCATATTTTCATGTATATACAATATATAAAATCCTTGGTTTTTTTAATTGTAAATTTTTTAATTGTTTCAGGTAAGTCTACAGTCTAAAATGTTTACAATACTTCGGCGTCTTCTACATGTATAAGGTAAGTCGGAAGCCGTTTTGCATAAACCTATTCATCAAGCAGATTTTTCTTGCGGCGTTTTAACCAAGATTAATCACGTGTGAAGTTAATCTACCAGCAACTGCTTCTGTTTAACAAATTACAATATTGCCAAAGCAAGAAGAGCGTGGATCCAAATAACTTAAGGTCGTATTCTATGAGCCAGTAGAGGTCACTGACACAGCTAAAATAAGTTTTTTCCAATTTACTAAAGTTGTTTTATTTCAGGAGTAAAGAATATTTTTTAGGAAAATTAATAATTTTCATACTATTTTACAACTTTCGTCAATCTCCCTGTTAAATTATATATACCATACTTACATATAATTATGGCATTTCCTTGTTGGGGTAGGTAGAGGGGACAGAACACAAGACTTTCTTATCTTGCCACACATTCTACTATATCCATACAAAATACTACTAAATATGCCTTAAGTTCACATTCATCCCTATTCACTTCATTACGTATTCTGTCATACATTATCACCACATGTATTCTGTCATACATTATCACCACATGTATTCTGTCATACATTATCACCCCATGTATTCTGTCATACATTATCACCACATGTATTCTGTCATACATTATCACCACATGTATTATGTCATACATTATCACTCCATGTATTCTGTCATACATTATCACCACATGTATTCTGTCATACATTATCACCACATGTATTCTGTCATACATTATCACCACATGTATTCTGTCATATTATACATTATCACCACATGTATTCTGTCATACATTATCACAACATGTATTCTATCATACAGTATCACCACATGTATTATTTCACACATTATCACCACATGTATTCTTATCAGTGCTCGTGTTTTTACAGCAAATTTATTCGGCTCGTTTCAGTATTTTTCCATGCCCACGTTTAATAATAGAGATATTTTCAAAACCTAATTAAACCAGTGTAAACTTATATTACTGAACAAATGATAATAAAAACATAAAAAAATATTTGGATGTTTTGCAATTTTATGACTGATGATTTGTAATTATCAATTGACAAAATGGCTCATTTAAAGACTTTGAAAATATATTTTAGGAACCTATTTCTCAAAATAATGTGACAGTATCTCCTTACTCTTGCCGATAATTTTTGATCCTCTTTCTACACTAAATTCGCTCAACATGCTGTTTCAACTAACTATTCAATAAGGTTTTTTCCAAACAATAATTTTGATTTGTATTGTATTGTATTATGCTTTTGTTGTGTACTGTACAACGTGGCGGGTTTATTGCCATGTAGCAATCTCTTATAACCAACCAAAATCATTGTAGAGAGGCATGAAGTAAAAACCAGTCATATGCCCTTTTTTAAATTAATACAAACGGGAATCGAGCTCGCAGCCTCCGCGTTGAAAGACAGGGGTCTTATCAACCAGATCACGGAGATTATCAGAAGATTTGATCCAAACGATAGTTTTCAGGTTATTTTGAAATAAAGATGAATTAAATATGTGTAAAATATCAAGCCCATTGAATGGTTAACATTTTATGATTGATTTTTACTCAATTATTGCAAAATGGGCACAATGTCAGTTGGGTGCTTTTGACATAGTTACTTCCAAATACAATTATTTTATTCCCACTAGAAATAAATATCAAATAAAAAACTAGCTGCAACAAGGATTCAAGTAGGATTTTTCTCCCAACTTAGTTCAGACCTAAGCAAAGAGAGACAATAGTGTTTTATTTTTCATTTTATAATGAATCAAAATATTCATTTAGTAAAAAAACATAACTAAATAGAAGATATTGCTAAAATGTATTTTCTTCATCGTATCAAAATTGTTGAACTTCACTAAACGACGTCTCCTCAATGCTTGACGAAGGCAACTCAAAGCAAGGCTGTCGCTCGCCCGTAGGATTTTGTTGAATCCAAATTTAGTTTTGCAGCCAACGCACTTGAAAAGATGGTCGATGTTTTCTAGCTAGCCATAAGCGCAGGCAGAGTTGTCCGAGATCAGAAAGGGTCATCAGAGTATGTTCAGGCTCTTCCACGTGCGATAGTCGAGGTTTTCTCCAGGAGAGAAGCACTCCACAGGCCTCCGCCATTCGTCTGGCATTATTGTGGCCGCTCTCCAGGCCGACTTGCGTTCCATTTCTGGCGGGACAGTCAGACCTACGGTGGTGGTCATGAAGCTCGTGCTGTGGAAGGAGCATGTAAAAAACCTCCACGTGGTGTCCCTTGGAAATGGTAATGGAAACAAAGAACTTCAAATTTATAATCAACTATGACATAAAACGTTAAATTTTGAAAAATATTAATGATAACGAAAAATGGATAATATCAGGATTTAATATTGCGGTCTTCATATGATAAATGTTATAGCAAAGCAAAAGTTATTGATAAACAGTTTGAGTAGCATTCAATATAACAAAAACCAAAGGTTATGCACACCAGATAAGACAAGCCCGGTCAGGCAGGAATTCGCGAGATGTAATGATTATGATTCGTTTATTAAACCTTACATCATAGGTTAAAAAATAGAAGGAAAATATTATTAAAAAAATATTTTTAGGTAGGTATTCTATAGCACAAACGAAAAGTTAGTGAGACATAGTTCACAAGAAGGTTTACATACATAACCACATAGTGTATGTATGTTACTACATTTTAAAAAGAAAATAATATTAGAAAAGAGTGTGAAATGTATCATCAGAATATTAAAAAAAAAGTTACCTTTTTTTGAGCTTCTACAAAATTAGCAAAATATGGACATGGTATGGTGTCTTTGCTACCGAGGTACAGATAAGTTATATATTAGGTACTTGTGTCACTCGGTTGGAAGGGCCACATTTTTCTTTCAAGCGTTTAAAAAAATACATTATTGTAACATACCACGTTGATCATAAAAAATACTTAACAAAGTCATTAAGCAATGTTACTAAAAATATATTACGTCAAGGGGACATTTTTCACGGTCATCGGCAGACCTTGTCATTCCTTTCAAAACCAACAAAAGGTCCCCATTAAAAGTATTCAGTGCCTTAAATAATTGGACGTTTTCTCTGGAACCATTCCCAATTACCATGAGGTTTGGAAATTTCAAATAGGAAATGGCGGTTTGAATAAAAAAATACATTGTTCGGACTTCGATGACCTCACTAGCAAAAGCTTTGTACTTATTCCCGATACGTGAGGGATAACGAACTTTTGACCATGAATTTTATTATAGCAGTTATTTATTTTAATGAAGATACCATGCGAATATTTTTCGCGAATCGAAATCAAATTGCAAACATCAGAATAATATTATTATATCACGCGGCTTGAATATTAAACCTATTATTTGGGAATAAATGCATGCGTAGGGGATTTTGAATAAGTTTAAATTTTTTTGTAAGTAAGTATAGTTAAGTATGCAGTTCTTAAGATGCTCTAGAGTTTAGCCGTGATTATAATCAATACTTGACATATCATATACAATAATGAGTATAATGCCTTGTTCGGGTTTCTTCTCTTCATACAAAGTAAGCCCAGGCTTTTCAAAAATGTTTAATTCACTTTATTTTGTATAAAAATCATATGAAACTTGACTATACAGGATGTCCCATATTGAGTGAATCATATTTAGGGTGGTGATAGACAGGGTCAAGACCTACCAGAATATCACAACTTGACTTCAGTAAAAAACCTTACCGTTTTTAAGTTATTCGGACTTTAGTAAAATTTCGTACAATCCCTACCTTGCATCAGATTATTTTCTGCGTTGTGTACAAATCACCATTTTCGTATTTTTTTTATCGTTAAATACTTTTGAATAGTAGTCTTATCTATCGCATACAAAATGATTTCCAAAATTATTAGGGATATACAAAAAATTACTTGAAAAATAAAAAATATCTTAATTAAAAATTTTATGCTAAACTTTGGCCTTCTGTGGTAAAAAAAATTGTACTAGGCATTTCCAGAATACTACTTTAAAAAGTCGCTCATTTAATGAAGATATCAGAATAGTGCAACACTATTAGATTTGTTGTTTATAGTTAAGGCATTAACGTTGTGGAGGTTTAAAGACATTGTAATTTATTTTTATCAACCACTGTTTATTCCACTTTTTTGTAACGGTATAACCCTACCGATTTCAAGGCTTTCACCTCATCTTCAGAAGAGCACAAACAAAACAGGGGAGCACAAACAAGACTCTTGTTTGTGCTCCCCTGAAGATGAAGTGAAAGCCTTGAAACCGGTAGGGTTATACCGTTACAAAAAAGTGGAATAAACAGTGTTTGATAAAAATAAATTACAAACTATTAGATTTTTTTTACGAAAACCGAAAAAATACAATTTTTTATTCAAAAGGGGCTGATTCTGACCAAAGTTCAAGTGAAAGGTATTAATGCAAAATCTAGTTCATTTTGTTTCTATCACCTATTAACTGTTGTAATTCGTGTTAACAATGTCTTATTATAGCGCAAGATTCCACTACCTACCACCGATTGGTGTAAACCGAACAAAAGATGAGATTGATAGCAAATGGCGTCCATTTGCTCTCTCGCTCTTTTTCGTGTCAAAACGTGCAAGCCTTGACTATCAGTACGATACCTTACACTGTGCACGTCGCATCTCCTTTCTCGCAAGTTATTGTTTTCATACCTACTCTTTTTGCTTTGGACCCGGACTTTGTTTTGCCTATCGATTTGGACTTGTGTGAACTTAATATTTTGGCGTTCCCCTGGATTTTGTTGTGTTTATCTACTTGGACGTTTTGTAATCATGACGACTTGGCTTCGTCTTTGACTTTTTGCATCCTGTGGTGACAAGCGCAACTATTACTAACATGGCGAACCGGAATTTTGGGTATACTCCACGTGAGTATGCCGAAATGCAATTAATTTATGGCGAAGCGGGTCGTAGTGCCAGAGCAGCTGCAGCACTTTATGCAGAACGTTTCCCCTATCGTAGGTATCCTAACTATGGGGTATTCATCAGAACTCACAACGCGTACATGGATGGCAGAATCCCTGGCCGACGTGGTTGTGAAGGACGGTCTCAAACTGTACATGATGATACATTTTTTCAGGAAAGGGAAGAAAACCCGTCAACTTCCGTGCGGATGATCCAACAGCGTACGGGTATACCAAAAACTACCGTGCACAGAGTTTTAAAAAGATATGCATTTCATCCCTACCACATTCAACGCATACAGACCCTGTTACCAAGAGACTACGCACAAAGAGTCCAATTTTGCCGCCGAATGTTGCAAAAACCCCAAGAATATCCTGACTTTTTTAATAAAGTTTTATGGAGTGATGAATCTGCCTGCAAGAGGGATGGCTACATAAACTTACACAATATTCACAGCTGGCAGCTTAAAAACCTATACGATATGAGAGAAGACCGGTCCCAGTATCAGTTTAAAATAAATATGTGGACCGGTATCTTCAATGGGAAAATCTTGGGCCCAGTCGAGCTACCACCAACACTAAACTCCGACAATTATTTGGAGTTTTTGGAAGAACAACTGCCACTTATCCTCGAAGATGTTCCTCTAGAACTACGGCGTACAATGTGGCTGCAGAATGATGGGTGCCCTGCGCATTATGGTCGAGAAGTAAGAGCCCACTTGGACAACGCGTACCGTAGGCGATGGATTGGTCGTCTTGGGGCAATTCTGTGGCCTCCTCGCTCACCTGACCTTAAGTGTAATCATGGTTGCAGGAAACGACATAAAAATCAATGCACTTACTGTATGAAAATGTACATATATTTATTTAGGTACAAAATATACGTTCATTTTTATACAGTCGTGCTAATATTTATTTTTTATTTCATCCATGGTCGATACCAAACTTAAAATGATATCTTAGATTTAGTTTTAAGCAATAAAAAAATCGTATAGAAATGTATGTAAATTTTCGTACGGCTCAAATCGGCTATGTTCTATATTTCTTTTAATCTATCAAATATACAAATTGTATGGAATATGTAATAGCGTAATATCTAGCAGACATAAGTATACTGAAGTATTGGATACCTTGTAATTGAATGAAAAAAAGGGATATTTTTTAACGAATGTTCAGCGAAAATGATGCAGAAAATTAGGTTTAAACAGGCCCGTTTGAATTTAAAGAATTATATCGTATAATATATAATTCAAACCATGTTTAGATTTTATATCTACTATAGTGTATATCGGTAGCCATATTAATAGAGTAATAAAAATCATTTTTAAGGCCATGAAATTTGCCAAAAATATTTAGGTCAATAATTTAGGTCACATTAAATTTGAACTTGAGAGAATCCAGGTAATATCAGAAAACGGATGTTACAAAAAAAATATTTTGCTGAAATCCGTGAGTTTTTATAATCAAAGGAGTGAAGATATATCGATTTCTAAAGGATCTAAATTTTATAAAATATAAAGGATACTAAAACGATAAAAAGGACTCAGCAGGGAGCATCCTTTGAAAACGGAAAAAGTAAAAATGTTCAAAAACGTAAACAAAACATTTATTTATCTACCTGTTTCGCGGATCCCATTTTATGGCAAAAAAGAGGATTTTTCACCCGATATCTTTTTTATACCAGTTCCGTCTATTCGTGAATCGTTTCTTTACAATAATTAGGAGAAATTTGAACGTTTGAACCCCGCAGGGTGAGAAAAAGGGTACGCCAGTTTAAACTTTACCCCTGGGGTTAAAATGCTGCTCTAAATTCGCGGATCTTATTACAGATCCCTATTGATTTTTTTTCGTTTTATTTTTTACCAAGTATAACTCGCATTTTTTAGAAATATTGCATAGTTGAGGGCAATTTTTACTAATGTCCAGAGGAATTCAACGCAAGATTTCGGAAATATTTTTGTTGAAAATAAGGAGCTTTTAATTTTTTTATTTGTTTATTCTAATGTATATTAATGAGATTGGTAGTTCTTTGAATACAATAAATTGAATTTAACTTAAATTATATCCAACGACCACGTTGACATAATTGGTGAAACGTCTCTTTTTCAACCCGGAAATTACGTGTTCGTTTTTCCGTTTATACCCAATTTTTTTCAAAAAGCGTACTATTCTGATTTTCATTTAAGTCCCCTTGAAGAACTTTCTGGTTGGTTGGAAAAGATTATTATATGTCAATATATTCATCAGGTATATAGTCTATACAACGAAAGTAGACGAAACCATTGATTTTTAATGCAATTAAAATAAGTTTTTTTTTCAATTTCAATTTAACATGTAACATATCGATGAAAAGATATATTAAATATATTATTTTAGAAAATGAAGAGTAAATTCTTTATCAGCATCTATTTAATTTCACAATGTATATTGGCACTTAAAATTGTCATTCCATTACGGGACAAAAATCTTGGATACCCCTGAACAATGAAGGACCACAGCTTTTTTGCTTTTAAAAAGGCACATTGTCAATATCGAAAAATAACTCCTTGATATCCGTAAAAACATACATGATTTTAGTTAGAAACTCCTACCCTCGTCTATCATTTTCCTTTCCTTATAGGAGTATCAGCATCGGAGATTTTCAGGGGTCCGTATTCCTTTATCAAGTGTGGTATTTTTTATAAACTGCAAGGGGTGATTTTTTGCAAACTCCTTAACAAAGTCGGTTATGCGTGGCGACCCTGAGAACTTTTTTCCACCAATTTCTTTCTGACAAAATGTATTTGCTTAAGTCGGCAGAACTCTTCTACGATAGTGGAACAACAACGATAGAAAGGAATAGACTTATTTTTTTGCAAAATTTGTCGAAGGGGTTCGTATTTATTTCAAGTTCTGTGTGAATTTCTAAAAACATTGACGGTTATAGCTGAGAAGAAAAGTAAAAGGTTTAACGGACAAATGGGGTTATTTCAAAGTATATTGTTCCTTGAAGACGTTCGTGGTATTAAAAATAAATCTGTACAAAAAAAGCAATGTGGGTCAAGTTTTAAATAACAATGAGATATGTCTCAATAAATAATATTGCAATAACTATTTGACATACCTACGAGTAATATCGAATTTCCTATAAAAAATTGCGAAACCTTCAAAGGTATATAATAATTAAAGGTCATTATTTATGTGTACCTAAAACGTAGCTTTTAGAAATATAAGTGAGTATCTTACGAAATTTCATGTAGAGGAAAGTTCTTTTTTATCTAATTTAATGATTCTGTAATGTAATTTGTAACATCTACATAATTCGAAACATCGCATATTACCAAGATATCGAATTTTCTATAAAAATTATATTTAATGATTGATGGAGGTGGGCATATGTGGGCGCTCTTCTAGTTGGTTCTCTTCTTACTTGTCTGATAGAACTCAGAGAGTCAAATTGGGTGATAGTGTATTTGGTGAGCCTCTTTTTGTAAGATTCGGAGTACCTCAAGGTAGTGTTCTGGGACCTATATTGTTCCTGATATATGTCAATCAGTTGTGTAATCTTTCTCTCAGGGGTAAGATTATTACTTTTGCGGACGACACGGTTCTTCTATTCGAGGGCCGAACATGGGATGATGTATTCTTAAAGGCTAACGAAGAATTGCGTGTAGTTAAAGAATGGATGGACTCAAATTTATTGACTCTAAATTCCCAAAAAACTAAATACATCACATTTAGCATATCTACAAGAACTCAAGCACCTACAAATAAATACATAACACTACACACTTGTTCACCCATGTCTGACTGTAGTTGTGTTTCCTTGGAAAGGGTTGATAGTATAAAGTACCTTGGAGTTTATGTTGACCAGTTCCTTCGTTGGGAGGTCCATATTAACACTTTGAGCGCAAAAATCAGAAAACTAGGATACATATTCCGTATGATTCGAAATGTGCTCAGTGAAAATATTCTTAAAAGTATATACTTCGCCTTATGTCAGTCAGCACTTTCTTACGGTATATCAGTTTGGGGGGGATGCACCTTAACCCAGAAACACATATTACAGGTTTCCCAAAAATTGATTGTGAAAATAATCAATAAACTTCCTGCTCGGTATCCCACGGCGGAGCTTTTCAGAGAGTATCAGGTCCTGAACATAGCCAATTTACATCTCAAATCCATTCTCTGGCACTACCATCGAGAGGAGGGGAAGATGCAAACTCAGCAGACACACATGACACGCATGGCAACTAATGAAATGTTCACCATCCCTAGAGTTAAAACCTCTTTTGCCCAAAGGCAATATGCTTATTTGGCTCCCATTACATACAATGGCGTGCCGACTTCAATAAAAGTAAAGGTAGGAAAACCATTTAGACAGTCGATCGGAGCGTGGTTGTTATTGCGACAGGATTTTGAGTACTTGGGCTTTCAGGATGAATGACGAGTGGAAAGGATTTATGTGAGCTCGTGAGTGTGGGTCTCTTATTATTGTTTTAATTTTGGTTGTTATTGTATTTGTGTTTCTGTGTGTTTTTCTTTTTTTTGTTTTGAATTTGTTTTGATTTTTATTCTTATGATTGTGTGCAGTATATTGTGGGATGAATATTTTTGGTCTTTCTGGAGCGATAATGTGTGAGGAGTTGAGTTTCGCAGGGTGTTTCCAGTTGTAGTTGAGTGTCACTGTTTGTCAGGTTGATGAGAGCGTGCAACGGGGCTTTTTGTGTTATCAAAAATCGGAAAGAAGTATCGATTTATTTTTTCATGCTAAATATCCTCAGTGAGATACAGGCAAAAGCCTAGTTTACTGGGGATACGACAAATGAAAGGCAACAAACCCAGATCCATTAAAATTATATGTCCAAATCAAATTACCTGTTGTTTTTTCTCAAATTGTGTATATTTCTTGTCATGTGTAATAATAAAAAAAAAAAAAAAAAAAAAAAAAAAAATGGTGTAATACTCGTATATTCAAATATTATCTTATATATGAATCGTCAATATTTAAAACCCGATTTGAAGACAGCGAGTGTTAAAATCTCTCTGCATATAATTTCATAAAAAATATTTAATTTTCCATTGCATTTCTGCTAAAACTTATTATGGGACTGATATTATTTTTTGTTTCTAAAGGCGTAAAGCAGAAAACATACCACGTTAACATTTCATTTAGTTACATTTGAAGTAAATAATCATCATTTACTCAAAACCGAAAAAGTCTTCCAGAGCGGATTTTTGTATCTGGACGACTCGAAACAAAACATGTAAGGTAACAGTTAAATTTTTGCGTCATAATTATTTCCATTAATTTAATTATTGATGTTTGGAAATATTAACCTATATGTTACGAAATATTAACCTATATGTTACGAAATATTAACCAATATGTTACGAAATTACATGTACTCGTAGAGGCAAAAATCTTATTAAATGTGATTATTTTTAAAATGTGATTTTTTAAATATTTGATCTACTCGTACTTATTCGATTATACCGTTGAAAAAAACTCTTAACAGCTGAACAATAGAAAGAACCCACTTGTTCTTCCCAAATGTCTAGACCACATGTTTGACATGATCGATGTCAACAATTGACCACAAAATTGGCTTTGCAAAATCTTGGTAAGGATATATCGCAAAAATATATTAGAGCTTCCTTATTATGTCTCATCCCGTAATAACGAAAGTTAATGGAACGATAGAGATGGGGCATATTCAACTCGGTGCAGCAATTTCAAAGAGAAAAAATATCGGTATCTTTTTATATAGTCTCTTAAAAATGTTGGCGCATTAAGCCCCTGATTTATTTTGAGTCAAATTAAGTTTTATTCTTTTTTACAAACTTTCACAGCTTATTAGGTGTTTGTTAATATTCTGGGCAATTTTTGAGGATCTTTCATCACTCAAAGGTGATTTACTGGCATCCATAAATCAGCCAGATAAGCAAGCGTGGTGCCATGATGGTTTTATGCCCGTCATTTAGTGTATTTAAATGTCACCTTTTTTCTACTGTTCAGTTATTATTGCTTCGTATTTCCGAGTACATACCACCCTTGTTAAAGCATGATCCTCAAACATACGAGTATATTTTTTTTTCCGAGAAACTATTTCGTTTTTTTATTTTTTTTCGAAATTATTATCTCATAAAGGTGTTATTTTATATAATTTCAACAAAAAAATATTCAACGCCAACTGGGCTTTTAACAGATTATTTAATAATTTAATCATGATTAAATTATCTGTTAAAAGCCCAGACCAGTAGGCGTTTAATTCAGGGCTGTGGAGTCGGAGTCGGAGTTGGAGTCGGAGTCGCGGTGTTTGGGCCGGAGTCGGAGTCGTAAAAAACGAGCGACTCCGACTACTTTTTTGTTAAAATTTAAAATACTTTTTTTTTTATTATTATAATGAATGTGTATTGTGCACGAATATTAAACTTGCAGGCGCAAGTCACGCCGATATGGTGAATCACCGAGATCCATTTAATGCATAAAGTCTACGAAAATGTGTTTGTCTCCTTCTTTCTCACGTCGAAAGAAAATTCTGTTGGCTGGGATCTATGTTAACCCCATGGTTCGATCCATATTGACGGAAGAACAAATAAATAGAGCTAAAAACGCTGTTTGAATTAACCGTTCGTATGAAAGGCCTTCGACTAGAAAAAGAGACGACAGCAGGCAGCGTACACCAAGTATCATCATCTTCATCCGACACCGCTGAATCTGAAGACGATTTTGAAAAATATCTCAATGAACAAGATAAACTAAAACGTCCTCGTTTGAATCACAGTCCCAATATAGATGAAGGAGACTCTATTTCAAAATTTAAAATTGAATTTTATGATGCATTGAAAATAATGGAAAATATTGACCGAACTTATAAGTTAAATGTTGAAATGGCAATACAGCGGTATCTAGAAATGGTAAAAGATTCAGCATTGATCGTTACAGCATTCACGCCAACCCAAGTATCCGTAGAGCGGTTATTTTCCGTTCTTAAAATTCTCAATTCTGATTTGAGAGCCTCTACGAATACAGATTTAATAGAAGCAATGTTGTTTTTAAGAACAAATTCTAATAAATAATTATTAAAGTTTGATCTTGTTTTATTTTTATCCCTATAACATGAAAAAAATGGCTATATGCAAAGGTAGGAAACAACCTGATAAAATTGAGCTTTTTTGAGTCGGAGTTGTGGAGTCGGAGTTGTGGAGTCGGAGTTGTGGAGTCGGAGTCGTGGAGTCGGAGTTGTGGAGTCGGAGTCGTGTTATTGGTAAATATAGGAATTGGAGTCGGAGTCGGAGTCGTGTTTTTTTTTCTTCGACTCCACAGCCCTGGTTTAATTGAATAATTTAGTCAGTGAATTAGTAGTTTTTAAGCTTGCTCACAACACTGACGCTAGAGTTCGATTCTCGGTAGATTCTAGTCTGGCTTTACTTATGAGTATTTTTTCCTTGAAACATACTGACGCTTAGTGACTGCCTAACATAACATTTTGGAGTGCTCTTGGTGCTCTCGTGGCAGATGTTATGAAATAGTGTTATGCAAGTTCCTTGGATTTATTTAAAATTAAAATTAAATAATATGAAAAATACTTAAGTCTTTCAAAGTTTTCCATATCCGTTTTGGGTACCTTGACTAACTTTAAAATCCATTAAAAACAGCCATGTAGAGCAGCATCAAAATTAGCAGAAATTTCATATTATTTGAAATTATTAGTTTGAGTTTTTTTTCTAAATCATGAATACATTTTATTATTGGAAACAGTTCAATAGTATACACGAGTAGTTCAGATTGTTGACATACAATTAAAATTCCGGCAGACGAAGCTCAAAATTAACCATATCAATTTTCAAAAACTGTTAACCGTAAACGAATTAGCTTGTCATTGATAAATCACGTAGTTTTTTCAATCCAGTTTTGTTTAATCAAGCAGGTCAGTTTGTAAATTTAAATCTTTTGATTTTTTTTATTATATCCTATATTTCTTTTTTGTTGAGGATATTGACCGCATCGGGTCTTTTCAAATCCATTGAACAAACTTTTTAACTATTTGACAAACAGACATAAGCCTATATTTATTTTAAAGTTAAATTTAAATTGTATAGTAAAAATTTATTTTGGATAAAGTAAGCGTTCCAAGTTAAACAAAAATCTTTTTAAATGTGGTCTGCTGTAAAATGATTACACTTACATTGCATTTTTAAGAAAGTATTTTCTTTGAAAATATACATTTTTTTTCTATTTTTTTAAAGAATAGATATAACCGAAGTTATAGGTATCCTTGTACTCTCGAACACTAGGTGGAAACAGTGGATGTGTCGTTCGATAGGAGTAGCACAGCGCGGGGTTCGAACCGACGACCTTCTGCACGGAAGTCCAGTGCGTTACCGCGCGGCCATGCACCTCGCAGTCTTTAATTTGGATGGTCATGTAACTTTACTTTGGACGGTCATATAAACTTCAGTGGGTATCATGGTTCGCTATAGAAAATAAAGTAACCTGAAGGCACTTTGTGATAAACATGTTATTTCTACATTCGATATTCTTGCTCTGGTATGACAAATGAATTAAAATAATGAATATTTTGCTTTTTTGTGTATTAATTACTTATGTAATATATATGGTATACAATCTATTATTAAATTGTATTTTACGTAAATCAAAAATAATTGTGTTTCACCTAAAATATGTATATAAAGTATTTTGAGAACCAACGTTAATTTTGAAAACAGTCCATAAAAACCACAGTCTTTTGTTTTTATGACCGTCCTTGGTTAATTTGTAAGCTGGTTTTGAATAGATTTGTTCCAGAAATGTATCGTTAGAATTCCTGGTCGGGACCGAATATCCCACAAGGCCTGACAATATTGTTTCCCGAGAACGCATTTGCTATGTGGTCTTATGTTCTTATAACAACTCCTTTTGTGTTTACAAATAAAAAGATTAGTACATTTGAATGGAGCGAATATCGTAAAAGATTTAAAATTATTATTTGTTAAGTGATTTAGGTCTCATTTCTATTTTATTTTTTAAAATTATTTTAGGTTTCAAAAAATATTACTAACAGATTATGAAATTTGTATGATTTAAATTTATGTACTAAGTTTTCACTCAGTATCGACGTATTTTTTGTCGTAAAAAATCCTGAGGGAGTTTTAGATATCTCCTATTTAAATTATTTTCAGCTATTTCATATAATTTATGTACTCTTATTTCACTTCTCCGGGGAAGTTATCTATGTTCAACATAGATAAACTGCTTTTATGAAATGTTTAAGTTATTTGTTCATACAAAATGTTCCTTAACTCTCTAACTTACTATATTCTTCTTACCTTTTCCCTTCTGGTGATGACCTTCTTGTCACATATCTCTGTTGTGACTGTGAACCAACATCCCCTACAAACACGGTCGCTTTCTATGCAGGTTTGCTAGCCAAGCCGAGTAGTGGTTAAGATCTCTTTCGCGAATAGTATTTTATTATAGGTTTATGTTTTCTGCTTATCTCCTGCAATGCAGAATATCTAGGCGGAATGACAATACATCTTTTTTGCAGACCTACCACTCAACGTGCATTAATGTCCTTATCTACATTATCCATCCATTATTTTTTCGGGCATCCTCTAGTTCCTTTTTTTCTACGTCAACCAAGCCTATATGACAATAATTTATGATTTTCATTGCCGTATTTCAACAATTAAAATTACGAATGGAGACCTCTAAATATCAATAGTGAAATTAAGTTTCACTCATTCGATTCATATTATTTTTAAATAGTTAAAAATTCAGATCGAATTGATTTCAAGTGAATTGCTACAAAATATTATCTTGAATTCCGATGAATGTACGAATATTATCTACAACACTAATGCAAACATAAGAAAATAGTTAACGTATTTCATCAACCAACATCTAAGGTTTTCTAGTTTATTAGCAAAATGTTCGGTCTCCAAGTGTGGCAGGCCTTATTCGTAATGATTTACAACCCTTTGTCATTTGTTAATGGTTTTATGGTAGGGTTGTACTGGTCCAATGATGACCAAATCTGTCTTAAATCGACCATGAGAAATCCTTTTTGTTAAAAAATTGTCCTAAATCTTATTGATTTATTTCAGTTGTATTAGTGTAACGGTGTTTCATCATTACTTAGAACTTTAAATATGGTAATTTAATTATTTTGAAGCCACTTTTCGACACTAGATTTGTATACTAATCTAAATTGGATATATAAAGACTTTCAATAATAATTACTGCGGAAGAACTTTGTTTATTTTATGCATAACTACTTACTTGAATATTAGGCATTGCGAAATTTGTTAGTTTAGTCATTTTTACACCTGATCTAACCAAAGTTTTTTGTACGTATTTTACTCTTGATACGATAT
The DNA here is from genome assembly GCA_949825065.1 of Odontocerum albicorne. Taxonomy (NCBI): domain Eukaryota; kingdom Metazoa; phylum Arthropoda; class Insecta; order Trichoptera; family Odontoceridae; genus Odontocerum; species Odontocerum albicorne. Next base: position 35,528,981 of record OX463840.1, read on the forward strand.
ATTCTGATCTCATCATTCTTTAGTTTTATTAAAAAATATATCAAAGTTTTAAGAATATAAATATATAAAATAATCAATTCTTACGAAACATTTGGCTGATTTGATTAATCATATGGCATGTAAATATCGACCTTACAATCGTCCGGTCAACAAATGCAAATTAAAATTAACGTCTGGTAATGGTTTTTAACCTTATCAATAGCTAGACAGTGCAGTACGTAATGGTTCGAGAAATGTCGCGGAAAAATTGCACTGTCAATTTATTTTATTATAATCTATAGAGTTCATCGTAGATCATTGATCGTGGGCGCGGGGCATCGGTTGGCCATGACAGCTAGGATATGATTTCCTGTGGAGAGGTCGTCAGCTCGTCGGTCGCCATTTTGTTCAGTGTTGTGAGGAAATATACATACAAGCGTGCACCTCTGTAGTGCATTAGACTCCGCAGCACCGTTAGATGAGGCAAACACTGCAAGCTGATGCAAACACTGTGATCGGCCGTGTTTTTAACACAGTCTATGCAAAACTTCTGACAAGTGTTTTAGTGAGCATCTTTGCTCTAAAGTCAATGTTAACGAAGGATCTAATAATGCAAAAAATCATACTACAGTCACTTTTGTGTAGTCATAAATTATTATTTTGAATCATGTAAGGCCATTTTATAAACCTCAATTAAAGAGGTGAGTGGAGTTTGTCGGAAAATGTAATACGAGTATTGTTAAAACGTCGAGATATTTTTCTAAATGTACTAATTTGTTATGTAATCCAATGAAGCATAAGATAATGGGGAGACCACAGATGAGGTGAATTGATGATGTGACAGAAAACTACCGCACAATGCGTATAACCGATTGGAGGAGGAATACTGCTGAGGTAGATCAGTGGCAGATAACCCTACAGGCAGCCAATACCTATCCTGGGTTGTATGACTGGTGATGATGATGATCTAAATTATTATATTTCGATATTCAATTGTATTGAATCAAATTTATGTTTTTAAAATGAGTATCCTTCCTATAACGCATAATCATAACTACATTATGTGGAGAAAAGGTACAATTAAAAAAAATGTTAGTTGAAAAAAAATTCAACCTTATTGAATGATAAAACATTCACCTGACTTCCGTGTAACCAAAACTAAACATGAAAAAGGGTCTAATAACAAAGGATGTCGTCAACATATTGGCACACGTTTGCATGCAATCTGTGATATTTTCATAAGCCTCTATTTCGCGTGTGTGCTGCCGATTATGTGGCCTGCGGTGGGTGAAAAGACGCGTGTCCTTACCATGTGCCATTGACTGCATCTAACTGTAAATTCGCTTGTCTATACAAATTGGTGATTGCTTCAAAATGTGCTTCTCTGCTTGTATTACCACGCACCATTGTTGTGTCGGCTTATACAATTGTTTTGTTAGTTTTTTTATGGACTCGAATAATTTTTCAAATTAATTCCGTGGAATAATAACTACGATAAGATGAATAATGATCATTTTGTTTGGTTACGTCATACAAATTATAATAATAATCTAAATTTTTAATATTCTAATCTTCAATATAAAAAACGTAACGAATTTAATTTTAACTGACTATACTTAAGATCAATTTAAATATTATAGTTTTATTTGATAGAAGTCCAACAAACGCAGTAGCTTGAGACCATTGTCAAAACACTTTATTAAACCCATAATAATTCCACGACCTCTGTGGTCTTGTTGGTAGGACGCTTTACTTCCATCCAGGGGTTTTGGATTCGATTTCTAATGATACTAAAAAACAAATTAAAAATTTCTAGTAAAAGAGTTCATCTTATAACAATATTCGTACGCGACGAGTACGTATGCGAATTTGATGATGAGTTCCGTACCTACTCCATTAGTTTTAAAACCCGAAAACTGTATTATTGTTACTGAAGACAATATTGTCTCCCGGCCTCGCTCTTATTGTTGGGTTGAAGTGTACCATATAAAAGAAGAAGAATTTACTGTTTTTATAGGTGTCTTTTAAAATGGGCCTATATTTTTTTCAAAACATCTTTGAATTTAAAAGAGAAAAAAATTGATTTTCTTTTGTGCAATGAAAAGCTTTGGGTGATAATGGTTGTGCAGCTATTTGGGGTGGTATTTTCTTGAAAGGTCATCATATTGAAAATCTAAAACAAGAACTTAGATAAATATTGACAAACATTAATATCAATCTTGGTCAAACTGAGAAATCGTTCCAATCAAACAGCATGATTTGAACATATTTGTCGGAACTGTTTCGACAAATTGAACGGGGAGGTACCGTTTTCATACCGATTTCCTATAATCCGATCCATCTCAAACTCGGCACGAATTCCTCCGAAGTGGCCATTAGTCACCTGGTGGACGGGCGGCGAAGTAAGTGCTAGTTGTTGGTTACGTCACAGGGAGCCGGTTCATCGCTCGGCCACGACCGATGCTATGAAGATTCTGGAGAAATCTCTCGACGTGTTGCGACATTCGGATCAGTCGGCAACATTGTTGCACAATGTGTGCCACGAGCAAGACGCTCTACTCCACTGACTCCGCCGAATCGGAAACTATGAGCTTCACAGGCCGAAGATGCGATGCTGGATCGAAAACGTGAATGTCTGCATTTCAGGGTTTGATATGTTATACCTCGTGTTTCCTATCAATAAATCTACCTTTCTTATTTTTAACGATCGTGGCTCTTCCGATCACTTTCCTGATTTATTTTATTGACTCTCTTGTTTTATCTAAAAATGATACATTTTCTTTACATACATTATTGACTAAAGTGTTTTTAATCAGTACAGATAAAAAAACAATTAATTTAAATAAACTATTTAAGCCCTTTCGTGATGCATTCTAAGTTTATTTTCTGAATATTTTCAGAAGTCAAATCGCTTTTCCTGATAATACCTGAAATATAGAAAACACATAGTTAAAAAAGAGAAAATTTTGTTCAAGTTAATCCTGTGCAGAAGCTTTTTTCGAGATTATAAGTCAATTTTTAGTTAACAATAAACCGACATGATAATCTTTTTGACGAGTTAGTTATGATTTATGTTTAGTATTTACATTAAATGGAAATCATTTAAATAAAAACTGAAGTTTGTTCAAATACTTGTCCTGCGTCATTTGTTTATAAAAAAAATAGGTAAGCACAAAATTTTTAAAATAAAGTGTGTACACTAGGTGATTTTTATTTTGTCTTATCCTCGTTGATAAAGATTATTCAACAATCATATACATACTCTACATTTTAAACTTTTACTCATGTTGAACCTTGGTTGGTTGGACAAATTTTTGAAAAAGTAGGCATCAATACCTACTTAGATTATCCCATTTCAATTGATATATAACATTTCCTTTGACTTCTATAACTTGTCCTGTCGATAAAAGTGGCAAGGAAGTTGCGATAAGATCAAGTTTTCTCGTTGCAAATTTATAACCAATCTATCAGGGATACAGGACCAAGGCAGTAGTGGTAGCATCTGGTAGGTATCTGGTACCTTGCCTCGGGCTTGCGTAGCAACAGTTGTTGGGTTTGGCGACCTCAGCGATGGAACATTGCACCCGCCAACCTTCCGCCACCGGACTCGCATGTCATTGGAGATTACGCAACAATAGGATCAAGCCAGGGTGACCATTCAGCCAATCAAGACGCGTTTAATACCAATTTATGGCACAATTTTTCACTTGGACTAACCTACTAAAGACTTTTGTATAGTAGTAGATATACGGAGAGAGAAATGGCTAAAACTTTTATAATTTTGGCAAAGAGTTGAAAGAAGGGGTTCAGAAAGAAAATAATAGTACGAGTGTAAAACAAAAACATTTTATAATAAATATCATCTTGCGAAGAAAGACAGTGAAATAAATCAATGAATATTTATCAAATACCAAGTTTTGGCAATTTTGGTGAATAATCAAATTTCAATAAAAGCTATTACTAACGTATACAATGTTGGATAAGAGAAAATAAAAAAAAATAATAAATACTTTATGGTATGATGATTTAAAAATAACGTTATTGTGCTTGACGTTAGGGAAGTTATTTTATATCAACGTTGACTAATGGAAAAAGATATTGATTTTTTTTCCTTATATCTCATTTTGAAGCAATATTTTTAGTGCCATCTCGTAGATTATTTTTTCGTTTCGTTTGTAGAGATTTTACTGATCATATTAAATTTGATTTTGTCTTAAAAGAAATATGTACTTTTCAAACTATGCTTTCTTAATATCGAAAGTTATTGAATTCGTTAAATTTTAAATGCAGAGGTAAAAACATTTATTTAAAATTAATTAAGTGTAGTTTTAACTTCGATTTAAGGAAAAAATCTGCAAAAGGCTGCATGCAGCATACGAAACGTGCCGATCGTCTTGTAACTTTCATTGGCTCGATTTCGTTAGAAACCAATTTTTTAAAGGATTCTAGTATATTTTTCACTTAAACTCTCTTCAACATATTTTTGGTTAGCTCGCCAATATATACTGTATACTCGTATAAAGGAATTGTAATATGTTACAATATAATACAATCAAAGATTGATCTGTCAAAACTGAGTCCCTGCTGTAGTGCAACCGTTTACACGCAATAAACCAATACACGCACATGGGCCTTCCATCCACAGGCTGGTTGACAAGCATACCCGATCACGAGAAATTGCCTATCACCATATCACAGTATTTTCTTTATCTTAAGTGTAAATGATATGAACCCTACTTCGAATAACAGAGATGTCAGCATCCAAGAGAGATTTTATGATATGCACTTAAATAAATCTATGTACCACAAATACTTGTACCTCACCAGGAGCTCCCAAGCCATATACATAAATGGTCTAACAGTAACACCCATTTAATGATGTTGTTACCGAGTACGAGTGTTCGGCGGGGAACACTATTACGGCTAGCCCTGCAGATATTTTTATCGGAATATAACGGAATGTACGTCGGGTAAATGTCCTTTAGGGTATTCGCGACCGTTGCCATGAAGTTAGCTTGTTCTTGCTGAGATTTTTATACGCTTTCAATGTTAAGCGTTACAACTACTTACAACGATGGGTATTGCTATATTTATTTATTTTACATGACAAGTATATATTGAGTTGTCCACAAAGCACTTTCGCATTTCTCGGATATATGTCGTTAGGACAAAATTTTCCTTGCTAACTTCCCTCCAAACGTACTGAATTTATATCATTGTAATAGTTTCGCGCATTTTTTGGCCATTGTTAACCTAAATCTATTGAGCGATTTTTGGCTTCATTTTGAAGATGGAACAATATAAGTTGATTTTTCGGTGTTTAATGTTTTTTGCTGCCGCAAATGAAAAAAAACGACACACACCAAAAAAGTATGTACAATATATGATGACGATGTAGAAAGCGAACGTGTATCAAATGTGGTTTAAAAAAATCGTAATGGTGATTCGACACTCGAATTTAGGGCTCGCTCCGAAAGGCCGATTGCCACTGGTGACGACCATACCAAGGCTTTAATTAGGAATAACTAAGGTTTTACGACATGAAAGACTGATTGCTGAGATGGTGAAAATATCGAAAACCACAATCTACGAGCATTTGGTGCAATTTCGCGTTTGAATTTGACTAAAAAATACATTTTTGCCGGAAAATCCAATGTAATATGTATATCATACATATATTAATTTATGAAAATGCAAGATAAAATAAATAACAAGTTAACACTCACAAATTTTATGGATCTGGGATTGTTGACACCAGTAAACTAGGCCTTGGCCTGTATCCTACTGAGGACTTTAATGATAAACTCTTTAGCTTCGATCTTGTCCCTTCGCCCTGTTGTAATTTTTGCGACCATCTTGATCGATCCGCAGAGCACATTCTATGGTACTGCAATGATAACCGACTTAATAATTTCCGAAAGGAACTTAACTCAGCCTTGAATTGGTTCATCTTTGAACCGGTTGGCCACTCCAATCAAGTGGTGTCAAAGGATATTTTTGCTCATTCGAAATTCTCTGTGAAAGTACTGACTGACAACTTGCCAGGCTGTTTGAACTCCAGGTCTTAAGTCACTCCATAAGTATATTTACTGCGCTGCGAGTCATTTTCCTTTTCCCGTGATGTCCGACCTTAAGTCCGTTGTCATTACTCTTCTTTTCAAACTCAGGTGTGTCGCCACCGGAGAAGGAGTCCCTTTGGACAGTTCTTTCTTCATCACTACGTGACGTCACACTCATAAAAAAATAAAGAAGATTTCGATTTTCTAGCGTAGATCGCGCTGAATGTGGACCTATTTTGTCCCCCATAACAGCGTGGGTGGTGGTGGGATCGAACAGAACTGTAACATACTATATATTACTGAAGACACATGAATATGAAAAACAGGTTGATACTTTTTAGCGATTGTTGATAATTATTAAATTCCTTTTTTAAAAATTGCAATCAGTTTGATATGTATGTTAAGTTGAGACCTAATTACGAGAATATATCATGTGATCATGAGAATATATCATAATCAATCTTATTATTAACCTTGTCTTTAAAAAATAACATGATGCAGGGTTTACATTTTTCTGGTTTCACAACTATTTATATGGTCTAATTGTTAGAATGCTTGATTTCCAATCCGGAGGGTTCCAATTCGGAGGGTTCCAACAAAAAAAGCTGCTGACTGGTTTATCACATTTAGATATTTTAATAGCGTTCTGATTTTTCTTCTTCGTGTGTTGTATCCGGACCCCCTGACGTCGATCACTCTTGAGACATGGAACAGCTCCTAAATTCTCTGGATACCTATCCATTCGCGAATTTTGTGTAACAATGACAGGCGCTTTATACCGATTCCGTGTCGATCCTTGATTTGACCATCAATATCAACTTTATTAACGGTAAGAAAAATAACCAAGTGGCAAATAGCCCAAGTTTTACATGTTGGGCTATTTGCACATACACAACCGATGTATAATAAAAATAGATTATTAATAATTGAATCTTTAAAGTATGGTGCAATAAGCACGTATCGTAAATTTTCCTTAAGAGTTTTAAATAATTTTATTTTATAGTTTTTAATATAAAGCATTGCAATTATTTTCCTCAGGCACATACTCGTATATCAGTTTTACAAATTCATTTGTATGTGTAATTTTGAATATTTAATATTCTTTGTACGTTTAAAAAGTATTAGTTCCTGTTTGTATATAAAACACCTGTCCCTGGCTAGCGATATGACCGGGTGACAATGACGTCACTGTCAAAGCAAGTCACGGGCATCGAGGATGGAGGGGGTGGGGCGGGTTGATGACCGGAGCCGCCACTGCGGCCGCCGCGCGTGCTTTGCTCGCATAGTGCCAAGTTCCTCATACTTTAGCAGTGGCGTAGTATGATATAAATTATACTTTAATAGTGATACCTAGTGACAAAAATCATTTATAGAGCGCTTCCGTTCAATTGTAACAAAACTCAAAAAGTGTCATCTAAAGAAGCCTCCTAAATAAATGAAGTTATACTTTACCTATACGAGTAACCCACCAGCCTGTGAGTTTTTTTGTATATAAAATATTCACTGGGTGTACTCCTTACTCCTAACACATTTTATATCAATTCCTCAAATAAAATACCGCATTAAACACAACATTGCCGCCCTGACACATTATTTGACAGGTGAATGTCAAAACTATAAAATCTTCACGCTCGATTCTTATTTATTCAACACTACATCAGGTCATCGTGTAGAAATAAATAATTTTATTTACAAAATAGAAAAATGTAATGCCACATCTATCACAAATCATAACTATCTAAATTATTATCGACAATAATGAGCTATTTGGGCGACATCTTTTTTTAAGTTTTACGTATTTTTTCTTCGGATGAACTTAAGAGCGTTCCGGATAGATCTCGATAATTATTATTCTAATAGTGTTACACAGTACTTCATTTTTTATTTCCGTGCTGTCAGCCTCTGAAACCAACTAATTTCAAAACTGGACCCTTGTTAACACAAATAAAAAAGGATTTAACACGATGAGTTTCAATCAAAAACGGTGAATGGATTTTAAGTTATTTTGTAAAAGTTAATTATTGTAAAATTAAATTGCATCATGGTATGTATTTTATGAATACATTTTTTCATTCGAATTTATTCCCTTTTATTAAGTTTTCAACTTTTATTAATACTTCAATATCATAGACGATTCATTCATTCAATCGTGTGGTATTCTTTAACATATCCGAATTGACAATGCCTCATATTGAAGAGCATTGCTAGAAGGCAGCTTTGCTTTCGACCACATTTTTCGACTTGTGGTTTAGAACCACTGGAGTAGGCACATAACTCACAGGTCATGGTACGTGCTGGTAATCTAGCATACGTCTAGCACATCTGAGTATTGTTACCAGACGAACTTTAATACACTATTTATTTTGATTTCCACTGAGACTCGAAACCGAAACCCCCTGATCAAAGACTTACGTCATACTAACTATGCCACAGAGGTCATCGTTATACACGATTACATTTGCATTATTGTTTTGAAATATATATCACGTAAGAGGTTTTGCTTTTTTCATAGAAAACGTGACTCGATTATGCAAATCAATTGATTGAATAACTTATTTTTAATGTATTTATCAGTATTGTTGTGGTTCACTTAAGTTGAGTGTTTAAAGTTAAGGTGATGTTTAATTTATCGTGTATTATAGTTTGTATAATAATTATGTCAAAGTTGTGTGATACTAATTTGATTGGAAGCGCAATTATTTTAAAAGAAGGAGATGCAGGAAATCAAATAAATAGGCGAAATAGAGTAAATATGGATAACATAATAGGATCATTTGTATGGTAACATATACTTTTGTCTTGTGGATTAAAAGGACTTAGATATGTTCCTTTTATTACTTAGATATGTTCCTTTTATCTAAGACGACAGTCATTCAGCTTGGGGGTTGCGGGCTCGATTACCGCTGGTACCCGATTTTTTTTCAATATGGTTTTAGTCATGTTTTCATTTAAGGCCTTTTAAAAAATTCTGATTGGTAGTTAGAAATTGTCACATATCAATAAACCCACCAGATTGTAGTGAACAACTTACTTTGGGTTCCAGGTCCTTCGTCCGAGCTAACCTCAGCATCTTTTTGTGTATCCACATTTCAAATTACTCAAATGTATCCAATGGGGTACCATCAGGGTTCATATCTAAACACCAGATAGTAAAACTGATCATTTGTAGCTCCTGACCGTTATCTGTGTTAAATATTATATATTATCAAGATTATTATAATCAAATGATGATATAAGATGGTAATTTAAATATAATACAAATTTTAAAGAGATTCTGACTAGCTAGTGACCTTAAGATATGTTAAGAGGTTCAAACTAACAAACGAGTACAGTTGGATTAAACTGTTCCCATGTGTATTTTTTCACATGATATAGATTTATTTGTATAGCGTGCAATAATGAAATAGTCCATAAACCTTTGAATGTCAATGTTACTAATATCATGATTTTTTTTATTAAAGTACCTAAGTATACTGTATTATTTCCATTACTGAGCTAAAAGATAAACCAAACATCTAATCGTTCAAATACCAATGTTTGAACAGAAAATTTATCTAAATCAGGAGTGTGCAATTTTGGTTTTCGCACTTCATTTTCGATTCTCATTATTTATAATCATTTCAATAATTTTCATATTTTTTAAATAAATTTCACATTAATGTTCCTTATTTTAGCGAAATAATTATTGGCTATATATGTGCAAGACATTTATTTCTATAATACAAAGAAATAATTATTGACGAATATATATGTGTAAGATATTTATTTCTATAACACAAAGAAAACATTGCTCGTTTTTGTTGTTAATTCAACAACATAGATTCTTTTTTAAACTTACAAATTTTAATTATTTTTTTATAATATATGTACTCGATGTTCTTATTTTTATTTATGTGGTTATTTATATAAATAAATAATTTGCCACAATTTCAGATTTCAACTGTGTTTTCATTTTTCACGTAGTAGAAAGGTTACTTTGAAATAGTAAATGAGACTTGACATACATATTTATATTTCTAGATAACGTTAAAAATCGTATTAAGTCGACATTGAATAATGTAAAATGCGTGTTCGAAATGCAAGATTCAATGCCCAATATTATACTCATAAAGAGCAATGAACGATAAAGTTAGGGGACAGATGGAGGTCAAATTCACCTATGTGGCCTAGTTGGTCAGACGCCCGCCTTTTAATGATTTTCGTTCGCGGAATGTCTTTAAGTGTTCTTGTCTGATTTTCACTATAGGCCTCAGTAAAATATTTCGGGTTGTTGGAAGAGATTGCCACATGGTAATAATCCCCTGGTGTCTTCAGTAAAAGAAAAGTCCAATACAATAAGTATGTACAGTAAATACCTAATTTGGTAGGATTCTTTATAAGCGTGAACTATACTTTAGTTTATGAATTAAAACTTTTTAAGATTTAGAATCTTCCACAATACATTACATAAAATAATAAAATGTGTAACGTGTTAATCCGATATATGAAGAAAATGTATTCAAACTTACTGAACATTTGTTATGATTAGAAAATTAAACAGAGATAATGTTGCCAAGTTTTCCAAATGGTACAATAGCAATTTATTATTGTCTGCACAAGTTGTTTTCGCACTCACTGGTAAATTCGTTCGTGCTAAATAGATTAAAAGTTATCAAATTCGAGTAGGAAGAATCGTGCTCTATCAAGGCTCATATATTTGTGATACAGGGTCAACGCTCGCACCTTTCTGCGTAATACGGCAAAACTATAGTTCAAGGTTATTTTATATACCGTGGCTCCAGTGTATTTGACAGTCGAAAAACATAGCCAACCGATACGTTGAGAGGCAGGACCGACTTCTCCTAGTAAGTAATAAGTACATCGCAAGCAGGCTCCTCATAAAATGAGAGATGTTTTTGTTATTGATATTTTTGCGATTTTTTTAGTCAAAATCCCACCACGCAATACCTCCTTGACCTTCTCCACATCCATATATCTTTAATACAGCTCCTTCCGTTTCTCTTACTTGTTACATTTCCTTCTTTCTAGGTACCAATCACTTGACCCAACCATACTTTATCGGTCATCCTCGACAATGATCCCACTTACGTTTGCATTATACATTTGTTGAGTCAGTATTTTGTCCCCCTTCTTTCTGTTGGACATATCCAAACCACCTCAACGTTTTTCATCCTACTGAGCACGTCAGTTTTTATCTAACTAGGGAATTATTATATATTCTCAATTTAAAAAGATTACATTGTTAGATTGATTTATCTCCAATAAACTTGTATGTGTTAGATACGAGTGTAAACATGGCATAACATCATACTTTTCCCTATTTTTATTATTTTTCACATATCAGGTATAATCTAAGAAAACGATGTTTAAGATATACTCCGAATTTTATATAATCGTCGAATACGAGTAGTTTCCTTAGACTTTATTACGAATATTGGTCGACACAATTTAAAAATAAAGAAATTGAGAATATGCGAAATTATATGTGACATTATTCAAAAAAGGTTTTAAAATACTCCATAAAAATTAAACATGCTTTATTTCTTTACTATTTTTGAACCTGCAAAATGTATTATATTATTGTATTACATTTACTTTGTACTCGTATATAGTACAATTTGGCGTGCTTGCTCGTATTGCCAGGTCTCAATATCTTTTAACCAACCAAAATGTATTATATTATTGTATTACATTTACTTTGTACTCGTATATAGCACAATTTGGCGGGCTTACTCGTATTGCCAGGTCTCAATATCTTTTAACCAACCAAAATGTATTATATTATTGTATTACATTTACTTTGTACTCGTATATAGCACAATTTGGCGGGCTTACTCGTATTGCCAGGTCTCAATATCTTTTAACCAACCAAAATGTATTATATTATTGTATTACATTTACTTTGTACTCGTATATAGCACAATTTGGCGGGCTTACTCGTATTGCCAGGTCTCAATATCTTTTAACCAACCAAAATGTATTATATTATTGTATTACATTTACTTTGTACTCGTATATAGCACAATTTGGCGGGCTTACTCGTATTGCCAGGTCTCAATATCTTTTAACCAACCAAAATGTATTATATTATTGTATTACATTTACTTTGTACTCGTATATAGCACAATTTGGCGGGCTTACTCGTATTGCCAGGTCTCAATATCTTTTAACCAACCAAAATGTATTATATTATTGTATTACATTTACTTTGTACTCGTATATAGCACAATTTGGCGGGCTTACTCGTATTGCCAGGTCTCAATATCTTTTAACCAACCAAAAATGTGTTGAAGCTTTAATTTAAAACCACACTGGAATATTCTTTTTAAAAATTTTGTTTCCATCGGAAATCGAACTCCCGTGGATGGAAGACAATCGTTTTGCCAATTAGGTCACGGAGGTTGTCAATATATTAATATTTTCTAAATAACGAATCTGTATATGTTAGTTTTTCTAAAAAATATTTTGTCTCATAACGCATATTTGTAAATACAATAAGTTAATAAAATTTGTTTTTAGTCATACGTTTTTTAATAAGGGATGGTATATATGAATATTTTTGCACATCGGCGGTGATATCCTTAGTGAAGATCCTGCTGATGGGATATTAGTAAAAAAACTAAAAAAATCTACAATGTTAGCTCCTGTGTTCCATTAATTTATATTCAAACGTTTGGCGCTCGCCACGGCGTACACTATTTCAAGGTTGCCAGGTCAGCAAACCACGGGAATTTATTTTAAAATTTGTGGTGTCAAGTCCAATGTGACCATAATTGTTCATTATAAATGACACACTTGATGCCTGCTTATATGCATACCTATACACGGAAATTTAAACTGCTCATAATTACACAAATATTAACATATTGATTGAAAATAAACACTCTCGTTTTATCAATCAATACCCAGTCAATATAAAATATCACCTTTTCTTTCATCTTTTTCAGTCTACGAAACTTCTCCGCAAAATTTCCGTCCTCTTTTCTTTATCAATACGCTCATTCAAAGTTTTTGGACCTCGTCTGTTTAGTTTTGGGACGTCTTAAGATTTATAATTTGTCAATTTGTGATGTATATTGTTTTCAAGAATATTTGAGAATTTATCTTAGGCAATTAATTATCCCTTATACTTTATTACACTTAACAATTCGAGATTAAATTTCTATCGCAATTTGTCGAAGTTGTGGTACATTTATAATGTGCTCTCAATACGAATATAAAAAAAAATCGTTATTTGAAGAAGAGAGGGCGAATGATTCCAAGATGGACGAGAAAAAAAAGCTTATTTAATTAAATGTAGATACCCAACGAATACAAATAATCCACAAAAATCCTCAGATAATCCACAAAAAAGTCAAGTTGATTCATAGAAATCATTTGCATTTCCGTAGCATTACAACTAGATAAAAAGAAAAATACTGGATTGTCCTTCCGAGTATTTTCTTTTAAATTTATCTCATCTTCGGAGGTTGGTGATCATCATGGCTATCTTGATCTTTGAAGCAACAGCTCTGATTAAATATATGGTACGACACTGAAAGCATTTCCATAAGTTCTTTAACTTGGAGGTGCGTCTTCTTCCTGTAGTTCTTCTCCACTAAATTTTCTTCAGCAATATTAGTTTTACGATCTCATATTTTTCTCCTCACATTATATATTATCTCCATGGCCTAGTTTGTAAAATGCTTGTCTTCCAGTCCGGAGTTTGCGGGTTCGATTCCCGTTGAAACCCATATTTTTATTAAAAGGATTTCAGCCTGATTTTCATTCAAGACCTCTTTAATAATTTTCTGGTTTGTTGAAAGAGATTGCCATATGGCTATAAGCCCGCCAGGGTATACTGTATACAATAAAAGTGTAATACAATACAACACATCCAAAGTACTCTAACTTTCTTCATTTGATTGTAGAACATAAAGAGTTCTGTATTTTTATCAATCTGTTTCAAGAGATTATTATTATGGAATTTGTATTCCCATGAGATTTAGCATTCTTCGATAGCACCACATTTCACAAGCTTCTAGTTTCCTTGTGATAGTCTTAACCAAATATAAAACGCCTATCAATTGATCAGTTTCATTATATGTTAAATTGCAAAGGTACTCAGATAAGAGTAGAAAATTTACCAGAATAATATGAATACACAAGATTTTATCGAGTTAATGAAGAATGTCATTAAGAGGGTAGTGAATTTTTTTAGATGCATAGTAATTCCGACGCAGCTTTTGACAATGTTTTGAGGTGCATGGCCGTACGGTAACGCACTGAGCTTCAATTCTGAAGGTTGTCGGATCAAATTCCGCGCTGTGCTAATCCCCTCGAATGATACAGGCATTTTTCCCGCCTAGTATTCGGGGGTATAGGGACATATACGACTTCAGTAATTTCTATTTTTTCAAAAAAAAGGAGAAAAAAAAACATGCCGGTATGTTCCGATCGTCTCAATTCGGAGTGTCATCGGATCCAGTACAACGGTGTGGCCGGTGAGTTTGTTAGTGTGCAATCGTTCATTCACTTGTAAAAATGAAGGAAAAGAAATAAAAACTCCATAGTACAGCTTCACTTTCCAACTGACGTTAGAATGGCGAAGGGATCCTCGACTACGAAGCCCAGCAACGATGGTAATGTTTCAATTGAAACAGATATTCCCTTATTTAGCGGAAGCCGTGTGGTGAACCCAGTTCATACCGACATTTAAAACATGAGTACATATAGGTTTTGGCAGATATCTGTTTGGTTTGACTTGGGCGAGTAGGGGGAGATATTTATAACGTGGCTCAGTATGGTCGACGGTCGGGACGACTTTAGCTAACACGCAATATCATACAAGTGCATTTACCCCTTTACGTAAGAGCCGTTTTTAACAAATTTTAATACCGTCATCGTTCACATAATGTTTTCCTTCTTTTACTCGATCAATGTAGGTGTGCTGAACATTTTTAATAGTTTAATTTAGTTCTTTAAAAAATCGACGTAACGATTGACGTATACTATCCAAAAACACATCCTATGTACCATTTGTATTAAACAACTCAGTCAAATAAAATAAGTACTTTTATCGCTTTTTTTGACGTTTCAATAAAAACGACTTGTAACTGATAACTACTTGGTTTTATAATTAATTCAAATAACTATTGAAAAATAATGTTCCGTGTTTGCTTTGACACATTTAAATTGTCGCCTTATTTTATTTGCGTCTTATTTTCCTATTGTTTTCTGAAATGGTTTAGCTTATACCATGTTTTCTCTAAATAGTATTCTTATTTTGACCTCAATATCAACCAAACCTTTTCATTATTTATGGAATTCGAAATGCGATTGTAAATGCGCATTTTCCTTAGCCTAGCAAATGGGTGGGGACCTTTTACAGTCAATCTCATGAATTTTGGTCACTATCAACTATATTGTCAATAAGCCATTGGGATTTTTAAAATTTTCTAGTCTCAGTTTAAAAAAATAAGTTACATAATATACGAATATTTAATTTCGTAGTTTTATCAAATATTGACTCAAATATGTGTATGATACATTCACCTCTTGAGTGTTTTATTAAATTAATGAATGTATTCGCTCATTATTTTTTAGCTAAAATTGCAGACAAGTTCTCAATCGGAACAAGAGGTTTTTTATATTTTTTATGTGAATTATTTATTCTAAAAAAACAAAATATATCGTCTGATTTGAGTGATACTACGTTAAAAATGTAGTAATCTGAGTAATTTCATTTCTTTCATAATACTGTGTGAGAAGAGATGGCCGTTATGAAAAAAACATACTGAATTTAATACATTTACTTTCATGTAAGTTAAAAAAAGTCTTGTGTATCAAAGTATCTCGACTGAGAAAAAACAGGAAGGCTTTGTTATTGTTGGTTAACTTCTGTTTTGCAAATAATGAAAAATAAATAAAACATCCAAGAATAATAACATATTGAAAGGAATACTAGTAATTTTTTTTTGTTGAATTTTATTGAAAATATAAAAATGTTTTTTTATTAAAAAACTTTCGTCCAAATTCAAATTACGACATCAATTTTTGTAACTTGAAAATAGTGCTGCGAGCATTCACAAATTTTATTGACTCCATATGTAGATTGAATTTGAAATCAGGACAGTATCTTAAATATCTATATATAATACACAGGCGTGCAAGATGGATCGGTCATATAATACGACAAGAGGGCCTCTTGCATGCCATAATGGAGGGCATGACCGAGGGGACAAACTCTAGGGGACGCCCACGCCGAGAGTACCTGGAGGACCTGTTGGTGGACGTGCGCTGCTCAACATACACAGACTTAAAAAGAGCCGCACAGGACAGGGGGGAATGGAGGAGAAGAGTTCAAATTGCTGCAAACCAGTCTTAGGACTGCAACCACGGAAGAAATACACTTATATTGACTTATCATGTCTGTCTGAAAGTCGATGTGACGCCCTTAGTAATAATGTACCATAAATTGCAATCTATTTTTCAATATTTTTTCCTTTTCATTTATGAGTGAGCAAATGTTGGAGAATCAGCGACTCCGCGTTAGCAAGGCGCAAATTCCTCGTCAATTCGACATACGCCTTTTCTAACATTGGCGCCACCCCAGCGTCAACATTCGACCATGAACTTATTTTGACAGATAATTTTTTCCATGTCTCGGCTATTTCGTCTGACTTTTGAAGATGCTACGTTTTGAAAAAATATATTATTATTATTAAGCTTGAAAACATTGTTGTTAGTCGAATTGCATTCATCTGGTTTGAATTTTGATTATTGAAAACGATAATTGGCATGCTGGAAACGATTCATTGTCTAAATGAAAAAATGAATTTAAATATCTTGACATATTTTTCTCGTGTTGAAGTCACTTCATTATAAGTGTTCACCTTTTGTATTTAACTGATTTTTATTCTAAAGGGGTATGAGTTACTTTGACTGTTGTAGATAGTACGAGTATATACTAGGAGTAGATGTATCAAGAAGTTTTGGGTAACGACAATGTGTTTTCTATATATATATTTATCATTGAATTTAAAAGTTTGCCTAAGTTCTGTTACTAAACAGGTTAGTAAATAAAAATTTCTGATTATTATAATTCATAAGTTAAGCGCAGAAAATACGTTTTAGTGAAAAGTTATATCCAAATATTAATATATTTGTAACACTCTTTTATTTTATAAAATCTATTTCATAAAAAGAAAGAAATTCCGTGTCTAGATTATGTTTTCAATTTTAATAATTCCAGACTCGATTAATAAATTTTTATAGTTTAATCAGTTGAAACTCAAAATTGTCTAGAATTGTCATTTCAAAAAATAGTTTTATTATATTGATTCGTGTAATTGCACAATGACTAATATAAATCTTCTAATATAACTACAAGAATTCAGCGAAGTACTAATATTTCGAACTTAATTTTACCTTTAAAATGGCATAAAGAGTCAAGTAAAATGTTTATTCCGACAAAATTATAGACATTTTCTTTTCGAGAAAAAAATAATTTATTAGTTTATATATGTATAATGTAAATCACGAGTTGTCTCCATTTCTTATTAATTGTGTTCCTATTATAATCTTATCATTTTGGTGGCATTAACAATTTTACCTTATAATAAAAGTAAACATTAACAATATAGGTACTAAAACCATTATATTGATATTGGGAAGATCTGGTCTAGAAAATAATATATCCACAACGAAAAATAATCGATTTTGTGAATAATTGAATGTACGAGTATTTATACAAAAACAACCCAGCCCACAAAAGTAACATTTTTAAGCTTATTTTAATTATTTACCTTTCTTGAATAAATCCCTTACTTTTTCTATCTGAAAAAATGTAAACCAAATAAAAAATATTATAACTAAGCTTTCTTAAAATAGTTATTTCAAATAAATCACAACTCACTGTTTTTTTTATTCTCCCGAATATGTCACAGTTGTTTTATATCTCTTCTCCTAAATATTTCGATTTATGACGTATTTTGTTTCGTGACGGGTTAATTTAATGTATCTCATTTTTATAATTATGACATGTGTGGCATTGCATCGTTATTCACACTGACTGAAATAAACTTATTATTATGATATCAAATCTTACTCTCCGCATTTAGTAACTATAGACGAAATATAAAATAACTAAACTTAATAATTGTATATACCAAGTAATGAGGCTTCTGCTCAAATTAGTAGGTAACAAAAATAATTTTCTTTGCAATGTAACTTTGTGTAATTCGATGTAGTGAAATTGACTTCCACTCACTGCCCTTACTTTACGTGTTGGCCAATGAATTATGTGACCAAAGATGTATGAGGGATTATTTTCATAAAAAGCTTAGTTTAAACTTATTTTTGTATTTTTTTTTCAAATTCATTATACTTGAGAATTGATATAATATTCAAATTAACTAGCTTCCTTATATTGAATGCCCATTTCCCCTTTTTATATATTAGGTCCTTACATATGAAATTGGCGTTTTGCCGTACTGGCAACTTTGATCTCAAATATCTTCTCTTTGGTTAGGAATTCCAAATTAAAATTTATACAGCTATTTACTCAAGTATTTGTGTTTCGAAAATTATAATTCATTTGTTTTTTCCTCAATTGTTTTTTTTCTTTGCGTCACTCAGTTTACAAAATGGAAAACTTGAAATATCGCGTTATTTACGAGCACGAGTTCCACCGTGGCACCAGTGCTGCAGAAACAGCTCGAAGGATTAATGATGTGTATGGCGACGGTGCAGCAAAAGAAAACACAGTGCGTTTTTGGTTCCAACGTTTTCGTTCTGGAAATTTCGACCCTCAGAACAAGCCCCGTGGACGGCCGGAGAACAAAGTTGATAATGAAGAATTGAAGGCTATTGTGGAAGCGGATCCATCGCAAACCACGTCCGAGTTAGCTGCAGGCTGCGGTGTTAGTGATAAAACTGTTTTAATCCACTTGAAGCAAATTGGGAAGGTGAAAAAGCTTGAAAGGTGGGTACCTCACGAATTGAGTGAAGCAAATCAACAAACGCGCGTTGACTGCTGCGTTGCATTACTCAACCGGCACAATAATGAAGGGATTTTGAATCGAATCATTACCTGTGATGAAAAGTGGATCCTGTATGATAATCGGAAGCGCTCATCGCAATGGCTGAACCCTGCCGAACCAGCCAAACCATGCCCCAAGCGAAAATTGACTCCAAAAAAGTTACTTGTGAGCGTTTGGTGGACTAGTGCTGGTGTCGTTCACTACAGCTTTCTTAAATCTGGCCAGACGATTACGGCAGATGTCTATTGTCAGCAACTGCAAACCATGATGGAAAAGCTAGCTGCTAAACAACCGAGGCTGGTTAATCGCTCTAGGCCACTGCTGCTTCATGATAACGCTAGACCACACACTGCACAACAGACGGCTACCAAATTAGAAGAGCTTCAATTGGAATGTCTAAGACATCCACCGTACTCTCCGGACCTTGCCCCAACAGATTACTATTTTTTTCGAAATTTGGATAACTTCTTGCAAGGGAAAAAATTCAACTCCGATGGGGCAGTCCAAACCGACTTCAAAGATTTTATTGATTCCCGTCCGAATGGTTTTTTTAGTAAAGGGATCGATGAACTACCTATGAGATGGCAAAAGTGCATAGATAGCAATGGTACATACTTTGATTAAATAAATATATTATATTAAAAAAAAATCAACTTTATGTTCCTCCCAAACAAAACGCCAATTTCATATGTAAGGACCTAATATATGGCATCAAGAATATTTGCCCTGTATACGTCTATTGGGATTCAGGCCAGTTTGCTACCGTATCATCTCGTGATGGTGGTTTTAACCAGGGCAAGATCGACTGAAGTCGACATTAATTCATACCTGATAGATTACTTTCAGTTCGGGTCAGCTAAGAACCGGATTTTTTTAGTTATATAAGCAGGGATTGTTATGATTGTATTATAAAGAAATAAAAAAACGACGAAAGTCTCTGGATTTTTACTATCAAGAGCAATTCAATAAATTTGAAAAGTAATAAAACAATAATAAAATGCACCCTGGCATTCTTGGTTCAATTCCCTACAACTTTACTTCCGGACTGGTTTTACTTATAAGTTTTTTCACTTGAATGAAATGTTGTGCAGCACTTAGTAGCTGTCAACCATAAATTAATGGAGCTCTCTTGGGGCAACAGTTGTTATGAAAGAAATCATGGTCTGGAAAAAATATTCTAAGAATATTTTTAGTATTTACGAATGACAAAGTTAAACACATTACTAACTTATGTGCAATATTTTATCCTAAATTGGAAATATGTTTATATTTTTTAAAATTGCCAAAATTAAAATCATATGTTTTTTTTAATAAATAAAAGGACTTACCATTAATTGAAAAATGTAGTCTAATTGTAGTACCTATTAGAATTTATTAAAGTATATAAGTAGAAAAATATTAACAAAAATATGTATGTTCCGTTTATAGCAGTGTTAATTTGAACAAGAAAGCAATGGCGACCAAGAATCATTCAAATTTTGGTTGTGTAATGCTTTCTGGTTTCTACAAAAACCGCTAGAGCAGAAAAATCAGTTTTCGGTAATATATTGCTTTATTTATCATTTGTTTGGTTTTTATAATACGAGCAAAGCGTACGAGTATCCAACCTAAATTATTATAAATTAATTAATATTCAATAAGCTTCATTCGAATAACAAAACAAGGTATTATTATCTTTTATTGTGTGGTTAGTCATTATTACATAAAAACCATTTTATCCATTTATATTCAAAGAAATCATTGTTTCATAATTCCAGAATACAAAGAGAAAGAAAGTTACAAACCGAAGTGTTTGATAAAAAAAACCTACTTTAGATTTATATTGTTTTCCGATTTCATTTTTTCATTCAATCATAATATCAAGGTAGAAATTTATGGTTGACACCGAATAATAAAGAATTCGTTCTTTGATTCCATATGAAAATGGAAACCTGATTTGAAAAGAAAAAAATCATATTCACAAATATTTTTTTATCTCTCAACAAGTCAGTTTATCGTGAACTGCTTTTGGTGTTTATAGATAGATTATTTTAGTTATTTTGGTTTTAATATATGGAATGTCAATGCACGATAAAAAGATAAGAAGAGGATGGAAATTTGGATTTTTTATTGGCGAAAATATTTTATAGTATTTATAAATATTTTCAAATGCTTAGGCATATGGATATATGTATTGTTTCATGTAAATGTCTTAGTAATAATTTTTTAATTTCTCTTTAAGGTATAAAAACATAAAACACAGTCAGCGTTTATTTGGTGTTGGCCCAATGAATAAACTGTTCTACGTAATAAAAGTAAACAAAATTATTTATCAGAAATAATTGTTGTGCCCATATTTCAGAGGATTTTTTATTGCTATTGTTTAATGCTATGTAGTAAATTGTGTTTTTTTAACATAGCAAAATAAGTATAATTAAAACGCTACAATGTTTGAAATATTATTATTAAAAATAATTTTCAATACCATGAAACAAATACAATGTTTGAAATATTATTATTAAAAATCATTTTCAATACCATGAAACAAATACAATGTTTGAAATATTATTATTAAAAATAATTTTCAATACCATGAAACAAATACAATAATATCATTACAATAAAACAAATTATAATTTTTTCTTCAGTTTTTTAAATTTCAGCACTTAGTTTCTTAAAATGTGGAACATAATCTGAAACTGTTTCAAGATTGACCGCGTACATTAAAGAAAAAAATACGCTAAAATTACTAAACGCTTAAGAATACGCTGTAGAAATTGGACGTTTTCTTAATTCATGTTATTACTGTAAGTCCCGATTGAAATGACAATTTGGCGACTTTTTGGCTATGACGCAATCATCAGTTTCTGTACTTCATCAAGTGAATATAATAAATATTACAATAATAGGGTTTACAAGTTACAAGTACTCGTATATTGAGTGTCAACTAGTGCATATGCCAATGTTGTTTAGATTACACACAACTATTTGGCTATGACGCAATCATCAGTTTCTATGCTTCATCAAGTGAATATAGTAAATATTACAATAATAGGGTTTACAAGTTACAAGTACTCGTATATTGAGTGTCAACTAGTGCATATGCCAATGTTGTTTAGATTACACACAACTATTTGGTTTAAAGCGTTAAATTTCATTACTCTTTGAGGTCAATTCGATAACTTTTCTTACTATCGGTAATCCTAAGATATTTGGTTCATTATAATTAAGTGTATTTTTTAAAGCTATCGTGTGTGCTTGCTTATATTTAAAGCTATCATGTGTGCTTGCTTACCTGACCATTGTGTTTACCTTTCGGTGCTCATGCTCACCGCTTACGAATTAGAGCGTGGCGGAAGTTGGTGCTGATGAATTCCGAATGAGTCCGTTGAGATAGCGAGATTTCTTCCCACAGGTTGTTAGCCCTGGTACAATCCAATTATAAATGTTTACACCATGAAATCACTAGCCTCTGCCTTTTCTAGAGATTTTGTTATAAAATTGGCGGCGATTTAATCTTGTTAACATTAGACAATCATGCTACTACGTACTGAGGATTCTTTTTTACTTTTGAATCCCCTGAGGACTTTTATGATTTCCATCGAATTTTGGACAGTGGCAACTTTTATCAAATGTATTATAATGGATATTTAAAAAAATGTCTACAAATAAAAATCGTGGTTGTTGTTACAATATTGCCATTATGCATCAAAATTATTCCTCATATTTTCACTCTTTATTGCCATTGTTGTGACCCAGTTTATCCTCTTTTATAATTATTTTGAATGTTTTATAATATTTAGGTAGTACCAGGCATGAAACTTACCTTAAAGATGATGTCATAAAATTATTTGTCTAATTTAAGTTTGAAAACGTAATAAAAACCACTAGTAATAACCATATATAATGTATCTGTTCAAAAAAATTAAATTAGAATTTTTACTATAGATGAAATGTCAAATGGGAATTTATATTGAAGTATAAATATATATTAATTTGTCCTTTAGTCCGCACGGAATTATGATTAGGACGTGACAGCGATTCTCCTACGTTGAAATTTCAGATTCTTTGTTCACGTGCTCGACTCGATGAGGTAACGTTGAACGCACGAATAGGAAAGTAATTGGATAATATACGTAAAAGTTTGGTTTTTAATTTTATATTTAAAAGAAATATTTTTTTAATAAATGGTACTTTCGCTTTTTCTGCGATTTGACTAAATAAAATAGTAAGTATAGAATTTTCTGGGCCAGCGAGGAATAAAAGTTTTTTTTTAAATTTAAAAGCATAAGTACTAAGTTTTTTTTGTTGTAATCAAAATTTGAAACTAGAAAGTTGAAAATAACTAAGGATTTTGTTGATTCAACTAAAAACTTAATTTTTTTTAAATATGCTTTAATTCCGGACAATTCAAATGTTGGTCGTTAATGCACAATTTATCTAATATAAAATAGAATCTATCTACTACTAATAATGTGTCTAAATTGTTGTTACGTAAGCAGAGACAGACTCTTTAAACCTTCATCTGTAGATAACTCAACTGTTGACGCCTTTAAAGACTTCTTAAATTTCCCTTTGATGACTTTGGATTACGACAATCTCGCCGCATTCACATAAGTTCGTTTGAGACTGGCCTAAGTATAATTGTGAAATCCTCGTGAAGAAGTTGATAAAGTAAATTTCTCGAGAAGCGTTCAAGGCTAGCGCTGGCGCTGTTGGGCAATGAGTGAACGATCTATGGCAAGTTCAAGAAACTGTTACGAAAAGTACATCCGCTCTCCGCATCGTGAATTGTTCCACTGAATGTGGACAGAGTCAATCTCAGGAAAGAAAGCGCCACCGAAATATTGTCTTGTTTTTAAGAAGTAAATAAAAACATAAAGGACGAAGAAACAATACTTCAAACATCATGAAATATGAAAGATTTTTTTTTTAATTCCAACAAGTTAACCATCGACTATTTGAATTAAAGAATATTTTCATTTACATTTGAATCACCATCGTATTTGAAAAAAAAACGTTTTATTAAATAATGTATTATGCCTTCAATACATCTGCTTATACTGTGTAACAAAATAAACCTTTTCGTAGTCACTTTTCATGTTATAGTTACATGTTATTTAGATACTCCATTTTAATAGTTTCAGCAAATTGAATTCTACTAAAAAAATGGGTCAATATTTTCAATAATGTTAATTAATTTAATGACTACATCGAGTTATTTAAAAAATTACGATGTGTACAAAGTCAAAAAAGTGGTTTTTTACATACATATGTAACAAAGTATTTGATCATTTTAACTTGGTAAAACCACTTTATTTGACAGTGTATTGTTCAAGTCTTCATTTAAATGTAAAACATTGAAAATAAATTTGATACTTGATAAAAGAAAGTACAAATATATTTTAAATATCTTAGTTTTTACTTCCTCGTGTGTTAGGTGAACAAGATTTTCTGAATTCAACGTCGAATTATTTTTTTATACAAGAACGCTGTTTACCTTAAAATCATTGCCAACTGCTCGCCCAATGGATGAAGTTTATTTACTCCTTCCTACATTCAGTTATTCAATGTCAACGAATGCAAATGAAAATCGTGGGCAAAAATACTTCATTGCAACAATCTGTTTTAGCAACATTGGGCCAAAAAAGTGGTACCGACATAAAAGGAGAAAGGATTAATTCGTTCTAATTATCAATCGATGCCATTTAAATAAGTGAAAGACTTGGCTTCATCACACAAGTAAAAGTAATGAGAGGAAGAATTCGCGAATCGGAACTATCGACTTCCGAAGTTTTGTAGAGCATTTTTTGTTCGAGGTGAAACTTGTTTACGAGTAACGTTTTTGGTTTCTTATCGTTCTTGGTTTTATTCCGCCATACTTGTTGTTGTTTTGCTTCTTGGCTGTGATCTTCATGAGAGATGAGGGCCATTCGCTTGTGGGTCAGACCATTGTAGGCTATTGCGTCATATTCTTTGTCCGTGGAAGAGAGTCGAAAACCACATTATTGGTCATCGCGCGCCATCGCGATGACCATCCAATAGTGAGGAACCATAAAATACTTTAGCAACAAAAAAAAATGGACAATTTTGTCAAAAAATCTTTCGGTTGATGAAAATTATACAATTTTACACTTTGATTAGAAATCGTCTTGAAACTTGATAAAATAATTTGTACATTCAATTTTATTATACAGAATAGAAGATCTTTTAGTTATAAAGAAACGTTGCCTTTTCTAGGTAGATTGGATCGAGTAACTGTATTTGCTAATGTAAAAAGAAAAGACATTTAGTTGGCAAAAAAAATCGGCTGAAACACCTGCGTGTCTTTCCAAGATTGTTTGAATTCGTTCAATTGAAAAAGCTTTGAAACTCGATTGTCATAATAATTTTTTGAAACACACTAAAATATTTATTTAACTAAAAAAAATCTCAAATTCAATACATTAATTTATTAATTCGAATCCCTTTTTTTTATTGTTAATTATGCAGTTTTCAAATAAATATTAACATATACATATTTTTAGTAATGCCTCTTATCTTATAAGAATAACGAGTGCTACAATAGTATAATTATATAAATAAATAAGGATGTATTATAATAATAAAAGCATTTTATTTGTTTTCTATACAATGCTTATCAAATTTTATTTTATTTTGGGAATATGTTGTGAATAAAATTTTCATTATATTTATTCTAACTATTTTTTGGGTACATACCCGCAAATATATAATGACATAATTAATATTTCATTGGTGTTTACAAGATGTTTGTCAATTTTACCTGAAGAATTCTACGACACGTTTAATAAGCTAAAAATATTCACGCTACTCGTATCATGGGCAAAAACAATAAAATTATTATTGATCACAATGTCTCATAACGCTGAAGAAAATAACGAAGAAAGAAAATATCACTAAGTGGTCACAAAAAGCGCGAAAGGTTTTAAATAAATTTTGAAAAAAAAACACGCACATCACAAAAACTATTTATTCTGGTTTAAATAATAAATAAGTAATTTAATTATCCGATACTAATCGTCTTTAAGGTATTTTAACTAAATTTCAAATCACAATAATAACAAATATATGGCTTGTATAGCGCTGTCTGGTAATTAATTATCACCTCGAGTGCACTTTGTTTTTTAATTTACAAAAAAATAATCTTAGAAGTATCAATAAATAAATTCAGGTAGAATGAGATATGAAAGTAGTTTCAAAATGGGGTTGCCAATAATTAATAATTAACCTATTATTATCCACACTATGGACACCGGTAATGTTTGGGGAGATGTCTAGATAAGTACGATATAATAACGACGAAGGATAGTTAATGCAATGGGACTGGATACTAAATCCCACTATGTCTGATTAATAGCCAATATTATTATTTATATTAACAAGCATTGTTAATCTTTAGGTTAACAATGCTATTCCTCGTGATCGAATATGATTCTCAGCCTTCTTGTAGATGGACGAGAAGTGCGTTTATTGATGTATTGTGTGAAAGCTGTTATACTTCAACAAGCACACAGTCTTGCCAGATCAACCCCAACGTTACAATGGCAAGGAGATTACATTTCCGTGGCAATTGTCGGGTTTAATCAGGTGCAACGTTTCGTTAGGCAGAATTTTATGTAGAACTATTTGTATGTTTCTCAAATGGTCATCAAATGGTCTAAGAGAAAAACAAGTCTGAAAGTGAATCCACCAGGAATCGAACCTAGGTCGCCCACTTGCTTAGTATAAATGTTAACCGCTAACTTTTTTAAACTTTGTTCGTGTTTAGCAGTTGTTAACTGCACATACATACTATACTATATATCACTTGAAATGAAATTTTATTTTATACCTGACAGCTACTCGTTACATTTTTATTTTATAATTACTAAAGCATTACTCTATAATTCTGATATTCTATCGATAGTAATTTTTAGTTTCAGATACGTTTATTTTATTCAGTCAAATAATAGGCTGGAAATTCATAAATTATTCCCTTTCTTTTCATGAAACTAAACAATTATAAGAAACGTATTTATAATGATAGTTCACTCTGGATAGTGTTCAATATTAATATTATTATTCTTGCCCACTCTTTTAGCCATTGCGAGCACCACACGCAATGGCGGCTCGACTTCCTGTTCTAGGGTAAAGGAAAAAACGCTAGTTTTTGCAACAATTTATGCGATGTATAAAGCGAGCCGAATGCAGTGTCATTTATGGCTTCCCTATCCTTTTATGGGAAAGGTGCACTCGTAACAAACAGCCTGTATTATTATTTCTTCCATTCGTCGTGTAAGATATTGTTTTAATGATAATAATTCTATTTTCTTTGATATCCTTTGACATAGTGAAAAAATAAATTATTTACTGTACAATATTTTAAGAACTTGACTTAATAAATTTCATAGTTTTATTTTATCAAAGAAGTGTTGTTAAAAAACCTAGTTACTGGGTGGTAGCATAGTTTGTAAATATGTATACATACCAATCAACGAAGCAAATTATTTGAAACTTTTTTAAATTATAAAAAATAAGCATTGACTAGAAATCATTAGGCATAATAGTATTTATAACGTATATATTATGTCATTTAATTATATTTCGAGTTTCTGTCTACTACATGTACGGTCGAAATTTCTTTAAATTATATTTTCACATGTACTCAAAATACTAGAATTATAAAAATACAAATCACTTTAGTGTTTCAATCAATTTTATTTTCATTCATATTATAAATAAAAGAAGCAAATACTTTTGAAAAATTGAAACATAATAATAAGAATTTACATGTTTAAAATATTGTACAAAGCATCAATCTGGGAGGGGATTCCTAAATACTAAAGTCTGATTAAGTAAACAGACCATTCTTCCAAAACATGGTATCTGATTGTTCCACTCGGTGGTTTAGCCTATATACGTTGTACTCACATTTAATAGGTGGCCACAACTAATACATAAACAATAATTACAATTCTCCCTCCTAAACATTCAGCTATTTTCTAACCTGTTGCTAAAACTACAACATTCACACAGCCAAATGAATAATAATAACTATTTCTACATACCACAAATACAAACTTACGTTGCTTATAAGCTCCGTTTCCGAAAAGCTTCGGCCATGGCCGTCCAATGGTCCGCTATGGGGTAAATGACATCACCTGACCTCGCGAATTTTAGAACCGAAACACCATAACACGAGACACAAAGCGCGATCAAACACCGAGTACTCGCATCAAACCGAAAGAACCCATCTGTTTGGCTTCTGCTAAAAAAAATATTTTTTCTCAATCAGACATTTTTGCCTTATTCTGATCAACGACATAATATTTATACTGAAAACTGACATGTATTTTGAGGATTGAGCGATACATAATATATAAAAGTTGTTAGTCTACCGAGAAAGTAGATGATGATAACTGAGCACTGAGCACTGAGCATAAGATGAACTGATTGATTATTCTGAGTAAAATATTAATCATATTTTTTTAGTGTTAGTGGAATAAATATCTCTAGAACTTTAATCATAATATTTTGCCAGAATTGGAAGATTAGTAATATATACTTATTATATATGTGCATATTTAGAAGAAAATACAATTTTAATGTATGCGTTATGATATGTATAATATTCATAAAAATGACCTCTGAACTAAAAGTAAGTTTTTTTTACATGTTACAAAAATATTTGTTTGTTAAAGACATATTTTTTTTATAAAAAAATTGAATTTCGTATAAAAATATCAGCTAGCATTAATAACAGTTGAATTGTTGTCAATTTATTGATGTTTTTTCCACTTGTAAAAACTCGTAAATTGAAACAAAAAAATATTATTAAAACATGATGATAAATCGTGATATTTCTATATTTTCCTGCATATGGCAAACATTTGGAAATTGAAAAATATTATTAAAGCATTTTATTTTTAAAACGCTAATCAGACATCATGCCTTATTTACTTCTAAAATATTTGCACTATTTAAAGTACATTTTTTATATTCATATGCAATCTTAAAGTAATACGTATTTGATTTTTTTACGTTCCGATTCAAATTAATCCTCACTTCGAGCATATCTTGGGTAAGCAATAATTTATACAACACACGCTTGGAGAGAAAAAAATCTTTGGATAGAGATTAATATAAAATGTTGTTTTCTATACAAATAATTATTGTCCATTTCATACGCAAATTTTTATTAATTTATTAAATTTTAATGGCCGCAGCCTTTACAAAAAATCACAATTGCACAAAAATGTAAAAAAAAAGAAAAAATCATTTAAAAACCGCAATTAAATAAACCTCAACACATGCAATCATATATTATATAATACCATAGGGTAGGTTAGAAGGAAAACGATAAATTGATTATTCTTTTCACAGCGAAAAATTTATGTTAACACGAAAATATTATTGTTTATCGATTGGACGTAAAAAAAAGTACAGCTCAAATTCTATCCCTTTCGAGATAGTTGACTATATATGAGATTTGTAAATACAGACATGTATATAATTTTAAAAACATATGGCATGATTTAACCAGAAGATAACTATTTTATTGAATATACGTTTTTATTTTCAGCTATGTACTTCCAATCTGTCATTTCAATACTGGTTTAGTTTAGTTGTTTTTTTCTCTCTCATCATTCATATCAACTTTATAAATGTTGTTACTATTTCAAAGTGGTTTTTTATGAAGTACGAAGAAATTGATTATTTGTCTTTGTGGGGTTCGTGGGCATGTGCTCATGTATATGTTTATGGATTTCGTGGGGATGGATAGTCATTTGAATGATGTATGCGACCACGTAACTTGCTTCATTTACTTTTGTCTGGTTGGTTGGAAGAGATTGCCGCCTGGCAATAAGCCCGCCAGATTGTTTTTGCAATAAAAGTGTTAAATAAATAAGAAAAAATAATATTTGGTCTATTGTCAAAAAAGTCCCCGTTTACCCAAAAGTATCTATAAATTTTGGATCCATTTTGTTGGTAGTATTAACAGCGTCTAGGAATTTGATTTAGTCACGCGTATGAATAATATCATCTCGGCCATGATTCCAAGAAATCCTTGGGATTTTTCCTTGTTTTTTTTTCCTAATATAAATATGGTACATACTTTTATGAGTATGGTGACCTCCCCAGGATAAATGCTTATTGTCACAACATCTCGATCGAAATAATAAATTCACGCCAACATGTCCTTCACGAGAAGCCAAATAATGATTCCATCAAAACAAAGAATTTTTTTAAATGTAACTGTCGTATCTTTTTATTATTTTTAACTCAGATTTAGTTTATTTATAAATAAAATTAGAGCCAATATTAATTTGTTAACACCAGTCGTTTTCCAATTTATTTGTAATTTTACTGCGCTGAAAGACAATCTTGAAAAAAATAAGAAATAACTATTACGCTAGAAAAAAGTTTTCAAATAATGTGTGAGAAATATTGTCCCAAGAAAAACGTCTAGAAAACAAGGAAGAAATATGAAATGATAGAATGGTAGATAATGATTGTGATTGTGGGATAGTACTATCAATATAACTTTCTGTTTCCGTTTTTTAAATCTTTTTTGCATATCCTGTATTAAAAATGGGTGTTTAATTTATTCCAATATTAACAACCCACCTTATCGATTCATTTTTGTTTGCTCATAATTTTATCAATATGTCTTTTACCAAAAATATCATAGTCCAAAAGTTGAAAGCAACGTATTTTCAATAACTTGATCAACAATGTATGCATCACATATGATTTAATTAATCACCTCCATATCTGAATATTATTTTAAATTGATATTATTCCAAACTCCTATTGAGTTTCGCATCGAATATATTTTCTATCTGTTTTTCTTGAAATTTTTGTTGCTTTATATTTATACTACGAGTATACTTGGCAGTTATGTTTTTCTGAGTTTTTTGTATAGTGTGAAGGTGTAGGTTGAAAAACAAGTGTCATACTCCAGTCGGGATTTTTCTCTTCAAACTGGGGTGATGCATGATCGGAGGGGTCGTATAATATAAGCCCAAACCTTTTATTTGAATCTGATTTAAATTGTTTCTTGAAACATTTCTTAATATATAATATTTATTTTCTTGCTTTGTTTTTACTATCAATAAACAAGATTTTTATTATTATTAAATTCAATTTGTAAAAAAACACATTTTTATATGTATGTTATCTTTAATAAAATAAGGAAAAGTTTATGATTGTTATTGCCAACACCCGGTTAAGAATTTCAAGTCCAAGGAGCGTATTTTTGCAGTAAATCACAAATTTTCAGCGCTAATATTTATAGACTGTCCGTGCCGGCACACTGCCAGCAGCACGTCATTTTTTTTGTTTTGGCAAAATGTCCACAATTTTCCAAACAAAATATACTTTCGGATGCCCGACCTTGACCGAATGTTGAAGAAATACTTCGAAAATCGGTAACTCAAACCGAATCCCTATTTTTGTTTATTTATTTATACTTTACATCCATCCTTTTTAAAATTGATTCTAGTCTTCATTTGAGGTGTCGTTAGAAACAGTTTGGTTGGATGGAAAAGATCGCCACTTGGAAATATGCTCACCAAGTCAAGTTGCATACAACCAAAGTTTAATATAGTAAAGTTCTTTATTTTGGTATTTAACACAGTCACATAACATTTAGCACATACGAAAAATTGATGAATAAAAATAATAATATCATAATTATACCAGGTTTGAACAAATCTAACAATCAAACAATTGCAACATCCTCGTGGAAAAATAAGATTCATGAAAAATAAGTTTCAATCAAAGCTTTCTCGGATATGTTCAGAGAAGTTTGGAAAGGGTCCGTGCAATGGTCGTATAGACTTCCGAATATGTGCACCCGTATCATGGATGAGTTACATGAATAGTTAATACTGACATGTGGGCCTACGAGGAAATACGCAAACCAATAAGTTCAATAAGCAAATATGGTTAATTTAGTAATTTAAACAGTTAAACTGCGAGTTTTTTTTCTGTTTTACAATACTGTCAACAGTTTCCTTAGATGTGTACAGTTTATTTTGTTTCGTAGTTTAAATTGAAGATGTGTGTATGTAATATTTTTATACGTAATTTAAAATTGAAGATATGTGTGTATGTAATATTTTTTTCATTATCTTTATTTTACAATAAAAACTATGCATTATTTATCTTCATGATATCTTATAAAGATTTTATTTGGTTCAAAGTAAAACTTATCTCAACTTTTACTTTACTTATTTCTCCGATCATCCAAATAAAATGTTGAAAGATCTAATAAAATATGATATTTATTTGATTTGTTAATACAAAAATACTATTATCGTAACATTTTCTTGTATTACTTGTATTATCGCCACACAACTAATGTGTACAAATAAAACGTCAAACCACGAAGAGAATGTTATTCATTTTTGTCGGTTCGAGTTTCTAGCAGACCCAAAAATATCGATAATATCAGAATTTATTACTGTAGCGTAAATATTATAGGCCCCTCAAAGGACAGTTTATTATACAGCAACATCCGTGTTATTCTAGTTTCATTTATGTCGTACTGTAAATTGTAACACTAATTGTTTTATTGGTGATCCTCCGGGACTTGAACAGAACTTCGGAATAGCATTTCAGAACCGTTAGGGACAGCAAAATAAACAATTAACGGCTGTGAGGCGTGCAATGTGTTTTTTCCTGTTAACATTTTAATATATGCTCATTACTTTTAAACTATTTGTGTACAAACTTATACTTTTTTTACTCTCTCAGGTGTTCTAAATCATGATAAATTGCCAAAACAAAAGAAATTAAAACATGTAAACTTAGTAATTTTCTAGTATTTACACAAAGATAAGTAGGGTCGGGTCGGCAACTACGAGTATCGATCAGGTGTTTCAATAGCTACCCTCTCAAGGTGGTGTGGTCTAGTGTTTAGCATTCTTACTAAGCGGTGGTTCCCTATAGTCTTTTCCATTCCAATTTATATTTGGTCTGGTGCATAGTCACTGCCTAACATAAATTCTTAGAGCACCCTTGAGTAACCAATGTTACAAAATAGCACTATATAAATTATTGGATTCTTTAAAAAATAAAGAAAATACTTCTTTAGTAAGGTCAGCTTTGCTTATTAACAACATGTCAGCTCTTCTGATAGATGGAGGCTTCATATGTGTATATGGGTGTCCTTTGGGGTTATCTCAAACATCAACTAAGCTCATCAAAATTTACCCTAATATATTATTTAAAGTTAAGGCATTAACATTGTGGAGGTTTAAAAACATCTTGAAAATACTTTATTTTCATTTAACTTTATTTGACTGTCTCCGTTAAAGATAATTACAGTTTTAAATACAATAACTGAGAAAGTATTTCAATTATTATTTTTCGCCCATTATTTTGACAAAACGACCGAGAACCTTCACTTTCTGCTTAACATCGACATTGTAAAGTAATTTCGGAACATAAACAAAAACTGACGAATCCGTCAACATTCATATAACAATAGAATCTCTGTTTCCCTTATAACATGCCGAAATTACTTTCAGTTGAACGAAAAAGAATTCATAGAATGGCGTCAATACAATTACTTTTAAAATATGTTCACAAATATTCAGATTTCTGTATGAATTTATTTTGTAGATAGTTTTTAATATATTGTTTTTTAAATACTAAACGTGCATGTCTTTCGAAATTGTTAACAGTATGATATACACTTTTTTCACTCAGAGGATATATTAAAATTATTCTACGGTCGGTATACGAGTATAGTATAATTTTCAAAGAACACCAGTGTATAATATTTCAATAAACTCTCAATAATAATATAAATAAGTGGAAAAAATGTTCATATTAATAAAAGTTTTCAACATGATTTTCCATAATTTTTGTGTCGAAAAGTTTTAAAAACATACAAATTTCATTCTAAATCCGTATTATCAGTCATTGATTATCAAATTTGACAAAAAAAATCCACCAAAATTTTATTTTTAGTGAAATGTACTCAAATAATGATTTCATAAAACTTCGTTTATAATATTTTAAACATAGTTTTTTTTACATCATTTTACAACTAAGCAAACATAAGTATCTTACCTTTAAAAAAATTGCTACGATTTTTTAATGTATTTAGTTTTATTCACTACGTACATATTAATTAATTAACACATAATTAAAAAGTGTTTTTTAAGTAAGTTATTTAATAGAGTTACAATAAACCATGTGAATTTTAAAAATACACGAGAAAAAATACATAAAACGAATTGGACTGGTAGGTATGGACTTTAAAATAGGCCATTTATATGAAAAAATCATAAGGAAAGGAAAAAAATCGGTCAGTTGTGGTTGATATTTGATAGCTGCGGGAGAACAATATCTTCGTTTAATCTGTATTATTCAGTAAAAAATGTATATTCGACGCATTCATTTTTTGGAGAGGCATATAAATTTATTAGTTTCGTCAAAAAAATGCAATTCATCGATTGTTGTTCGGTCAGTAGTAGCAAATAGGAAATATCTGGTTCCTGTCGTGTTTTTTTAAACGTTTTTTTTCTTTTATAAGAAGCAACGCGCTAAATATCGAATTTCACGCAATTCATTTGATGTCGGTCGATTCCTTTAGAATTCGTTGAATGGACCTTGGTGAAACGCTTTTTTTGTTATGAATTATGATAAATACTGCCGACCTACATTGCAGTTTAAATAAATATATTTTTTTTATACTTTCGATTTATTTCCTGGATTTCATTTTTTTTATCTTGGAATTGGACAACTTCACTGCCTTGTAATAAATATACAAATCGCAAAATCGTGATGTTTAAAAATTGCGTAGTATTTTCTTTTATTGAAGTGCATGCAAATGACCTTACGTACGATTACATATTAAATGTAAAAATCCTTTTCATTTTAATCCGTTCTGATTAAGTATGACAGGATAGTCATCGTAATCGAGATGATCTTGTGGATGAGAGAAGCCTGTGCGCGTATTGATATATAATGTATACTCTGTTGCATTTCAATAAGCACACAATCTTGACAGATCAATCAAAAAGTTCCCAAGGCAAGGAGGTCAATGTTCCAAAAATATCGGTTTTTGGTTAAGCAGAGTTTTATACATGACGCTATTTACGAGCTCGTACAAACAAAACATTAGAAGTAACAAAACATGAATTCAGATATTCAACGATCTAAAAGTAAAACCTGTCCGGAATCTGGAATCCGCAAGGATTCGAACCTGCGCACCCACATGCTTAGCGTGAATGCCAACCATTAGATTACGGCCACTGGCGTAAGTAAGAAAATATAGGTTAAATATGTTTTTTGGAATTAAATATTTCCTTTCAATACGTATAATGTTGAATATGTACACTGATTACGAACACTTTGAAGAGCAACGTGTTAAAAATTTAAAATGATTGGTATCGCTTACAAACAATCTTTTAAAATGATACAAGTACTATAGTATAAATCATTCAGTCCCCGAAGCAATGGATAAATAATTTTTATTTGTTTATAAAACTAAATAATATACTTCGTTCTTTAACTGATAATTTTTAATTACACTTTATCGATTATATTTCATTATAATTGATATAAATCTTAAATTTAATTGCAGTAGTCACGGCACAATGCGTGGCTGTTTAATATTCTTTACTTTCTCCCGATGATTATCACACACTGCATTTGGTTAGGTAACACCTTATTTTCAAGGGCTTTATGGCATTGCGCCCTCGACCTTCAACCAAATATTGCACCACACCCGATGTGAAGACACGTGTATAAAAAAAGAAAGCGACCATCTTCATCTCTTACGTTTTCTCTCTCTGTCAATGTTTTGTATAGAGAACCCGTTTAATATTTTGATCTCTCTCACACACTCCCACGTGGTGATTCTTCATATAACTCAACACGTGTCGTTCCCTTATTTATATTCCACTGACTTGTGAGTTATAAAATGTGATAATTAATTCAATGTTTGCTGCAGTGTAATAATACACGAAGTAGGTACGCTTTGTTCAAATAGCAGTTTATTTAATTTATTCGTATGATAATTCTTCAACTTATCCGATATGGTGATTCAGACATATTGAAGAGCGTGTTCGGGAGACAACGTTGTTTTCAGCCCCGTTATTTTAACCTTCAGGGTTAGATCCACTGGAGTAGGCACAGAGTTCACACTACGTCATCGTTCATGTTTCGAATACTATCCTACGCGTGAAGAAGCAACAACATTCCTACATGTCTAGTGCGCATGAGTATTGTTACCAGACGAACGTCTTTTACCATACTAGAGAACTTTTTTTTGGGAATCGAGCCTGAAATTGCGGAAGTCAAACGCCACAAGTTGGCCACAACGTTCATCAAATAACATTATTTTTATTGAACAAAGTAATA
Source organism: Odontocerum albicorne (assembly GCA_949825065.1). Classification (NCBI taxonomy): domain Eukaryota; kingdom Metazoa; phylum Arthropoda; class Insecta; order Trichoptera; family Odontoceridae; genus Odontocerum; species Odontocerum albicorne. Next base: position 35,565,402 of record OX463840.1, read on the forward strand.
GGTATTTATTTATTTTATTTTTATTTATTTTACACAACAAGAAATGTAAATCATTTGCAAAAAAAACAACAGGTAATTTAATTTGGACACAATTTTAATGGATCTGGGTTTGTTGCCTTTCATTTGTCATATCCCCAGTAAACTAGGCTTTTGCTTGTATCTCACTGAGGACATGTAGTATGAAAAAATACATCGATACTTCTTTCCGATTTTCGATTATATACAACCCCGTTGCACATTCTCATCAACCTGACAAACAGTGACACTCAATTACATATGTATATATCACGCGAATCAAACCCCTCACGCTTCATCACTCCAGACAGACCAAAACATTCATCCCACAATATACCGCACATAACCATAAAAAAAATACCACACTCAAGAGCTCACACAAACCTTTGCACAAACAACATATTATGGTACAATGCTCACACAAGCAATATATGGTACAAATATTTGCCTCTATACAAAATTTATTACTTAACTAATCTTATTGATATATTATAATTTATGAACTTACTTAATTTCATTTTTTATAATCTGTGATAACGATGCTTTAGTATTATCATCATTATCATTCCGTCATGTCTTGACTGAGATATACAGAGAGAACTAACCTATTCTTTCCAGCGGGTATATGGTAAAAATTCAAGATTATTTATTGCCTTCTGTATATTGTTTATTAACGAAAAAATGAATAAAATTGTGCGTAATATACAATAAAAAATATCACTTAGAATTGAGATAAAATGTTCCAACTTGGCTAATTAACGTTTTTTATACATGTTTGTAATGCAAAATAGTTATGTAATCGTTTTTTAACCCTCATATAAAAATAAAATGTATCAACTGGGTCTTATCTTTATTGATTTTTACATTTTCAATGTCAAAATGCAAATTTCAAATTATTATTTGATGTTGAAAACAATTCGAGTTTATCTTCAATTTATAAAGTATTAAAACAATGTCATTAGCTATAATCTGCAGGCTTGTAAGGTCAGGATTATTTTTCAAATGTATAATTAACCATCATTATCATTGGATCATATTTGCTTTAAAAATAAAATAAACTTTCTGAGATATTTAAAAAGTGTTTAAAATATACGCGTTCAATTAGAAGTCAACATTTAATTTACAATGCGGGAAAAAATGCTATGTGATAGGAAAAATATTGAATTAATCTTAGAATAGCTTTTTGGTGAGCTATACCTTTATCCAATATAAAAATAATGGTGTTTTTCTATATATTTTTAACGTTCCTCTATAACAAAATTTACTCCTTAAAGATTTATTATTTTATTGATTATATAGTATGAGCTATCACCGTCTTATCCTTACACTACTTATTTTATTATTTATAATGTATTTAATCTGCCAATAATATTGGATTAAATTCCCGAGGAGCGCCCTTCAGGAGAGTCTGCCCTCTAAATATCGCTGTATAAATTTTCCTTTTATTATTATAAGTGTATTACGAAGCTCAATATTATTATTCTTCAGGAATAACTTTTTTATCATGATTAATTTACATTCAACATGACTTTGATTAAAAATAATCTTATCTCAACAAATGAAACGATACACAAGACACAAAAAAGCTTACGAAATAATTATATTATAAATTAATGCATAAAAAGTTTTTTTCTCTTACAAAGATGAAGAAATCTAACCTTGGAATTGAAGCGATGCACCCAGTCAGCGACTGAGAAAGGCCTATTGCATAATATCATCCGCGGTGAGCACTTAGAAGTGCCGACAATCTGCTGGATTTATGAGATGAGTCGTTTAGCAATAAACAAAGCTTCAAACCGGACCAGAAATGATCCGAAGACGTTATCAAAACTTGAAAGTAGTATTTTAAGTGCTACCTCTTTAGGATTAATTAGGAGTCTGAATAAGGTAATGTGTTCACTATATGTGATAATGTTAACTTATATTCCGTAGAAGTATACCTGTTTTATTCATTTAAATATATTTATTTATGTCAACAGTCATAAATAACACAATTTAAAAAGGCACACCCAAAACAAGTGGAATCTAACACAATAAAAAACAAAACTAATTTAATTTAATCGAATCCCGCAAGAACAACTTCTTTAATTTACTTTTGCAAGAAGTCAAATAAATATTAAAGTACACACAATGGTCATATTTATTGCCCAATCTACGAAGTCTTGTTATACAGGTGTGATATTTTGCGATCAAGGAAGACACTTTTTTTTCTTTATATTCCTTTATCAAACCTTTTTCAAGTTTCAACAAGTGTTTGATTAATTTGTTATCATCTATTTTATACCAAGTTCCCTGTTGATTAATTTGTTTGTTTTTTTTTAATCGAAAAGGAGCCGATAATAAGGTCTAGCATATTGCGGTGAAAGTCAATCACTAGAATTATTTTAGGAATGCAGTATTATTATTCATCACTTGACAAATACTCACAACAATCAAACTTACAGTGGAAAAATGTTTACTAAAATTTAATGAAATAATATTATATTAACATGTATAAGTTTTCTTAATTGTTTTAAGTATGGGAATTATGAAAAAAACTCATGAATGAACATTATGAATGGAACATAAGTTACTTTTTTATTCATAATAATTAATAACTAATTTATTCGTGTGGTATCCTTCAACATATTCGTATGGTATCCTTCAACATATTCGAATGGTATCCTTCAACATATTCGTATGGTATCCTTCAATATATTCGTGTGGTATCCTTTAACATATTCGTATGGTATCCTTTAACATATTCGAATGGTATCCTTCAACATATTCGTATGGTATCCTTCAATTTTTTCGTGTGGTATCCTTCAACATATTCGAATTGTTGATTCGGACATATTGAAGAGCGTGGTCGGAAGACAACATTGTTTCTTGTATTATTAATCGAACATTCGGATAAGAGCTACTAGGTTACGTGAAGAGGTAAACGCTCTTACACCTCTAGCACGTGCGACTATTGTTACCAGACTGAGGCTATTCTTAATTAGATACCACCGTGGAAGACAAGCTTCTTACCAATTAGGTCACGGAGATCGTCAATAAATGAAATCCGTATTTATTTATTTAACACATCATAAAAACAATCTGGCGGGATTATTGCCAGGTGGCAACCACTTCCAACCAACAAGACAAAAGTAAATAAAAGAAGCGAAAAATATTCAAATCATTATTCATCTGTACAAAATTCGTGACATACACAGTAGAAATAAAATGAAGATATAATCAATAAAAGGAAAAATCGGGAATGAAACACGTTACTTGAAATTTCGTTAATATAAACTAGAGAAATTATGAATTTTAGTATTGTTGGAAATGGATATTTGAACTATATTTTAAACTATTTAAAAAAAATCCATCTCAGTTCACGCTTTTATTTACCCATATCAAGGGTATTTGTTTGACCAAAAATTTCTCCACACAGTACTTTGTTAGTAAATCATTAGTCTATACAGCTTTGCTTTCACACAATTTGTTGATTTTTGTGAGTGCTTGAAGTGTGAAGGTCCAGTGAACACCAAAGGCGGATTCACCTTCACCTCCAGACGAGCGATGCCCGTGCTGCAAGTTGGGCAAGCGTGTTATGATGAACTTTCTATTAACTTGAATTTTAAAATTAAATCTTTTATGGTGCATAACAAAATATAATTTATTTAACGTATGAAGCCATCGTGTCGATAATGAATTGCATCATACGAGAATTTCAAAGTGATGAAAGAAAGATAAATGCGATAGAAACGAGAGCGTTGCGTAGAATGTGTGGCAAAACGATATATAACAGAATACGATGTATGGAAATAATGAGGATCGAAAGAAGATGCAGTCTTTAAGATGAAGAATGGAGCATTGAGATTGTTCGGCCACGAAGAAAAAATGAATGATGAAAGATTTCCATAAATAATCTATACAAATAACATAGAAGGTACGAGATATTTGAGATGACCTAGAAAAACGTGCCACGAACGAATCAAATTCTGAAAGAGGGCAGAGTGAAGTATTTATAATGGAAGAGTATGCAAGACGAGGTTTATAGACGTGGCATAGGCAAAATAGGTATCCCATGATAGAATGAAGTGGAGATCAATTATATCTGCCTACCCTTATAGAGACATGGCGGAATGGTGATCATGTTCAGAATTTAAAACAGCATTATTGGTTCAAATACATATTACGAATATTTGATTATCGTTTTTGTACTCTACATCAGTGTTCCCCAACCTTTTTAGACCTGTGGACCGGTAAAAAAAGGAAATTTTTTTCGCGGACCACTAATACTGAAATAAAAATGTTTTTTTTATTTAATATTTTTTAAATTTTATATTGACAGATGGACATATGTAACTATAATTGACAAATATACATCTAACAGTTAAACAATTTTAATTGTAACATTGTCTGATACAATTAAAATTTAACAAAAACCATGGGGTTTTTGCAACAAACTAATGTGAAACCTGCTGTTGCATCTTTGCTAATATATATTGGATATTCTTGGCTGCATTGCTGTCTCTGACAGACGAAGTGCTGCATTCACGTCCAGTCTATTCCTTTGTTTCGATTTTATTGAGGATATGGGTGAAAATCCTTTATTTAATATTTTTGCATGACGAATTTCTTGAAATTTGGCATACTGTTTGCGGCCCGGTGGAAAGTCTCTGAGGCCCGGCACCGGGCCGCGGACCACCGGTTGGGGAACACTGCTCTACATGATCAATATTGTATTGTATAACACTTTTGCTGTATAAAGTACAACCTGGAGGGTTTATTGTAGTATGGAAATCTCTTCCAGCCAACCAGAAATATGTAAAAAAAGGCTTTAAGTTAAAACCAGCCTGGAATTCTTTTAAAAATAAATTGAGTTCCAACAGGAATTAAACCCGTAACTTTCTGGGTTAAAATACATGCGTTTTATTAACAACTTAGCTAAGGAGGTCATCGAAGATATTTTGAACAAGAGTTACAACATCTATTTTTATAATAATTTAGTGATCGAAGTCATTCAACAGCAATTTTGCAAAATTTCGGGAAAGGTGTCATCTTAGAAAGATTTTTTAGATTATATATCTTATGTTATATTTATGAGGTCAAGAATAAATTTTATTATTAATTCAACAATTTTCTTTGAATTATTCAGTATCTATTTTACTTATTTTGACGAGGTATAGAAAATATGTAATAATGAAAAAGGGACTAAGAATGTTCTTGCACGTGGTTGCTTGATATGAACAATTTAAATCAGGCCTGGCCAACCCAAATTGCCTCACGGGCCGCATAGACGACCTAAAATTTTCCAAGGGCCGCACATAAATAAGAATAAATGCAACTTTTGTTCGAATATTTTTTCGATATCTGACTTTACAACTAAATTCGTACTTATTATTTTTTTTTTGTAAATAATTGATTTGGATGCAGAAGTAACCAGAAAGTGTTCAATCAGTGTAAATCTGAAAAAAAAACTATACTTTAATTAGATATGAAGAGAAAACATGTATTGGACCAACAACAAAATGTATTTGTATGGTAATATAATGACTTAGAATTCTAAGTTATTAATTTGTGAATGTATTTCTATGGTATAAAAAAAACACAATTCATCATATATGACCGCGGGCCGTGGGTTGGCCAGTCCTGATTTAAATTATTGTTAGCCTTTTAAATGCGTTGCATAAATATTATGACTGAAAATATGTAATTCCATTCATACGTACATCATATCACGTCACTGTCCCTTGCAAGGTTGGCAGAGACTCGAAACTTTTCTCTAAACTTTTATATTCGTTACACAACTTTCACCTCCTTCACATTCGTACATCGCGTTATGTACAATGTTCTATTATACTACACTTTTCATTTTACGTTCTTTCAAAAGCGGATCCATTTTATACAGTCCCGTTTTCCTCGGTCTACGTCTTCCGCACACACCTTGTACTTCTGACTTGTATGTTCGCTTAGTCATCCATTCTCTCCATATTTTCAAATCAACTTAAAGTTGCTTTCTTCGTCATACTTAAAACACTCATTTTATACATGCATTAATTTCCAATATCTTCCATTCCTTGTTTACAAAATCACCAATATTTTGTCTGCATACGTGTTTTTACTTTCTGTATTTTTGTTCAAAATCCTTATGACATAATTCAGTAAATCATCTTTGAATCTATGATGAAGTTAACAATAACATGCACAATATCATCGTTCATTGTCCGCCCACACATGTATTATCCAATTTGATCAACGTATGCTACAACACAAACTTGGTAATATTATTGAATTATTACGTATTTCGCTTCATGTAATTGTAGATCATTGAATGAGGTACGAGTTTGGGCAAAGTTTGTGCAAATAAATGCGTTTATCGTATGTTAACCTCGTACGAGTACCACTTGGTTATCGTGCGTGCCATGAGGACTATGAATGTAAAAGTACTCGTACTCAGCAAGAATTATCAATATATCCAGATTGTATGCATAAATATGACAAAAAAACTGTGACCTTTTTAGTTAAAGCATTTTTTGTTGTTGATCACGCATATTAATCATTCAC
>OX463840.1:35576289-35629251 GCA_949825065.1 Odontocerum albicorne
AAAAAAAATGGGCATTTATTGTGAAAGAACGGAACCTCATGTTTTATTCGAAGTAGTACCCATCGCTTGCCACTACTTTTCCCCATCTTTCTGTCAGCATACGAATACCGCGTCAGTCATCATCATCATCTTTTGAGGCTATCCACGAATCGACTCAATTTTTGGTATCTTCATATGATGTGAAGTGCTGCTCAGACAGGCCATGCGTCATCGATCAAAACAAGTGGTAATCAGAAGGAGCAATGTCTGGTGAATACAGCGGGTGGGGTAAAACTTCTCAATTGAGTGTTTCCAAATAGGTTTTGACCGGTGCCGCAACATGTGGACTAGCATTATCATGTAGGAGAATAATTTTGTCGTGTCTGGCGTAGTAGTGGGCGCGCTTTTCCTCGAGTGCTCGACTCAATCTCATCAATTATGTTCGGTAGACAGCCCCAGCAATGGTTTCATTCGGTTTGAGCAACTCATAATACACGACACCAAGCTGATCCCACCAAATACACAACAAGAGTTTTTTTCCATGAATATTTGGCTTAGCCGTAGATGTTGAAGCATGACCAGGGGATCCCCATGATTTCTTCCTTTTTTGGATTATCATAATGGATGCATTTTTCATCACCAGTGACTATATGGTGCAGAAAACCCTTTCGTTTATGCCTGGCAAGCAGCATTTCACATGTGGAAAATTGGCATTCAAAGTTTCTCCGTGTCAGTTCATATGAATCCCAATTTCCTTGTTTTTGAATCATTCCCAATGATTTCAACCCATGTGAAATTGCTTGTTGAGTCACTCCTAATGTAAGTGCAAGTTCTTCTTGCGTTTGGCACGAATCTTGATCCAATAATACTTCCAATTCCGCGTCTTCGTACACTTTCGGCCTTCCGCTACGTTCTTTGTCTTCGATGTCAAATTCACCGTTCTTAAACTTTTGAAACCACTCACGACAACTTCTCTCACTTAAGGCAGCCTCACCATATGCTTCTACAAGCAATCGATGCGCCTCAGCTGCAGATTTCTTCAAATTGAAGAAGTAAATCAAAAGTTCCCGCAAATGACGCTTATTCGGCTCAAAACTTGACATTTTCGAACACAAAAAAATATGTTATACTGATAAAAATTCACTAATATTTCAAGGTCATGTTGTTGAGAGATGTCCAACCTTACGATAATGACATTTTACATCTGACAATTTTAACCATAACTTACTGGTGGCGCCAACTTTTGTCAAACGGCGGTGACTTATTTGTACACCCAATATTTACGTGATTATATTCGTAATGTTATGATAAATCGTGAAGTTCAAACATGGTTTCTACTGTAGTGAAATTCACCGTTTAGAATAAAGCATTTTGAAAATAAACATACTTTTATAATTTGTATTTCATATACCTTACAATTTATGCATTAAAAAGAAAATATTTCACAACATTTAAAATACTAGATTAATATTGATTATTTTTTAATCGCGTGCTAGATTCACCCCATGGCGCCGCGATGCGCCCGCCCTACTCTCGTTCGGAAAATAAGAAAATTAATTCGCACCTACTCACTTACACTCCTGCCGCGAATACTTCTAAACTATCTCCAGTACTAAAGTGAAGATAGTGAAAATCAACCACTTAGTAAAAATTAACTACGTCTCTTCGAGAAAGCATCAACGAATTGGTGATGGTTAAAGTATTTTTATCAAGTGCATGTCTTTCACATGCATCGTGGTGGTAACGCCTCGAGTCAGTGACGTTTCTCATTCCATCTCTATTGCTCTAGCGAAAACGAAAGGCACCTTAGGCGGCAGGTTCATTGCGGCTATGGAATAGCGCGGCATAGCGCATTTGATTTTTATGTATTACTTTGGGAAGACAAAATGTTGGATATAAATCATGATTTGAGATGGACAGTGTTTTATTTGAGAAATAGACACTTTTACCCAAAATGAATAAATATTATTCAATAATCCATTTACTCAAGTCAATATTTCTAATAATAGTATTCAAGCAAGTTTATGTTTCAAAACGTAAGTTTTCCGTCAAATTAGATACAATTTGATTTGATAAATCTGTTTTATGTGTGGATCCTGTTAGATCTCAATATTTAACTTTTTTTTTATAAGAAAAAGCCGCAAAAATACAGATATGAAATAGTATTTACAGGCTTACCGCATATATGAAGAATTGAAAAGTGCTTCAATTGTAGTAATATAACATAACGCGTTCCATACGCCCATAATTTATTTAATATATAACTTAAAAAACGCTATAACTAGCTATTTTCCAGACACGTATCATAGCCGTAATGGAGCCGCCTCCTTATATGCGCGCATCTCTCTCTACCAAGCAGAACAAGAGCGCGATTCTCGCTTTCGAACGCTACGAGCCGGTGACCTTGGCCATCCCGTCTGGTTAATGCAATCCAAGGTTCGGGTCTACGAACTTCCTCGCCCCTTCCAGTCGCGCGCTCCGAGAGTGGGAGACGCTCGCTACTCAAACGGACGAATCACTTCATTCGGCGCGCTCAGTTCGCCCCCCTCATTGGCTGTTTGGATTAAGCGCGGCAATGACCTCGAAGTTCGAAATGCATTGAACTCTATTGTAGTAGTAAAAAGCGTTCCGACTGTACGGTAGAGACGTTATTCGCTTGGCAGCTACGGCCGGCTGCGGGTAGCGTTTGTATGGAGTTAGCTGCGTACGATTTCGCAGACTTTCACTCTTGGGGTTGCTCTGGACCTGCTCCGTCCCATATACGTTAAACATCAGTCAGTTTTAAATCAAGCGCGTTGGAGAGAAGTTCCTTTTTGTGTTAGAGCTCGCGTCGCCCGATGATTGTATTACGAGATTTTGGCAGGTTCTCATCTAGAAAGCATAATAAATTTTAAAAATAGTGATATCGTTCAAGACAAAACTAAGTTGTGCTAATAAACGTATCAGTGATATTGGATTGATACAAAAACATGAATGTCATTAAATGCATTTTTATTGAACAATTTGTTCTGTGTTAATTAAATATTTTTTGACCTTTATCATTCTGTTGAACTGTGTTTGGAACTATGTTACATTGACAAGTTTATTGTTGTGTTAATATTAAGTACATTTATTTATGCAATAAGATTTCTTAAATTTAGTGGAGTGTTCTTTTATTGTTTAGTTACTCTCTATATTTTAAATACATATTGTGTGTCTGCGGTTTATTTTTTGGAACACTTGTGAAAACTCGAACAATTGGCGAGGTTGAATTCGTTATTTTTTGTGACAGTTGATTGTTATGTTAGTATTGGGCAACTAGTGTGAAAATATGACGATGGTGATGACCCCAGACAGCAGCTACGGCTGCAGGGTGGTGCAGATGTCTGCAGTGGGCTCCACCACCCCTTGCCCTGTGGGGCCCGGGCCAATGTTCCCTCCAGCCCCTAAACAGGAGTCATCTTACGGTCACCCCCAACATATCGGAGACAGGAGCATGGGAGACAGCACTGTCAGCTCCGGGGGGCAGAGAGAGCCAGAACTTCACATCGGTCTGTAGTTTTTATTTTAGTTTAGTAAATGAGATTTTTTTTGTTGTATAGAATATTAAAAATTGCCTATTTTTAAACCTACAAAAGCCCTACCAAATTTATGAGTTATTAAAGAGATGTTGCAATTTTCAGGACTATTATTTTCTGCCTAAAACACAAACATCTTTCAGAATTACAAGAATAACCAGATTCGCGAAAATTTTGTCAAAAATAATTTTTTATTTTTGTTAGATTTATATTTATCAATAATTTAAAAAAATGAAAACCATAAGTTTTTTATACGAAATTATTAATATCTACTCGTATTTTAAACTAACAAAAACAGAGAGGAAAACTGTACTCGTTAATTTAAAATTAAATAAGAACAGTTATGAAAATATTTGATTAAAATACTCATTTAAATTTTTGTAGTGTTCTTAGAATTTCAATATCAGCATTAATCTTAAAAATCATATTTGATCAATTTTGCTGAAATTTAAAAAATTGTAATTTCTAACAAATCTTTGTGGTACACGAAATAATAATAATATGTATGATAAATTTAACTTTGTCAAATCCACTAATATTGGAATTTACAAATAATAAATATTGTTCATATGATAAAGTAAATTTTATCATATGAACAATATTTATTATTTTTAAATCACCCATACCTACCCCTTTGAAGGCGGCCCCGTAATGTGTTATAACTTCGTGTATTGTCGAAATATTATATATTTGTCAGTGTTGGCGTATGCAATTCTTTATGTAATTGTTGTTTTAAAAAAATATATATAATTGTATCTGTACATTTATTTTATTAGTATTAAATAGTTTTTCTTTTTTAGCGAATGAAGCACTCACTGCTTAGGGTTTAAATATTGTTAGAATGTATAATGTGTAATTTTTAAATAAACAAAAAAAGAATACATCATGAATTGAAAACAAATAGCATCCCATATTACTAAGCTTATGAAAATCATCATATGTGAATATATGTTTTTATCTTTGTATGATATGTTGCGCCGGTACACGTGTACGACAATGCTTATAAAAATCGTTGAAAAACGTAGATGATAAAATATATTAGCTTCATATAGTAAAATTGTTCAAAAGCTATGAATAGTTTTAAAATTTGTTCATTTAACTTATTTTACATTGCCTTGTGTGAAATGTGAACGATAGAAGGAGCATAGATCCGCCACCCAACTGATGGAGTAATCAGGGGAAGGAAACGACAGGGTGCAATTTCGAGGAGGCTCTGCTTAACACTGGATAAGAAAATTAGAAGAATATGGTAGTTGGATACGATCGTCAACTGACATGGATGACAGTTCATGGAGAACTTTAGCATCTATGATTATGATTCGCATATGTCACCCTCACATACCTAGACATGTCGATGTTATGTTTAGTTGTTTAGTATATACGCTAATATTTGTCTTTCATCTAAAGGTTTCTGATTCAATTCCCGATATTCAACAGACTAAAAATCATTCAGTTATTTTTTTCCAAAGTCAGACATTGAATCATCATTCTGAATGGTAATAAGCCTGTCAGAGTTGATTATATACAATTAATGTAATATAATGCAATAACTAAAATGTATCTATCGTCCATATACATGAGCTAGTTTGAGTGTGTCTAAAAAGTATGGTATTTTGGTAATACTGCGTCTGACATTCTTCGATGTTAATGTTTTAACACAATAATGGTGCTAATCTTTTTAACATAATAATATTTGTATCAAATTCCTTTTAAACAAGGTATTGTTAGATTAGAATAATTGTTTAAACGAGACAATTTCTTAATTATCGTCGATTTACACTACAATACTTTTTTTGTTGTAATGTTAAATGTGTTTGTTTGCGATATATTTTCCGTTTATTTTTCAGCATCCCTTTACCTTGTTCCGTACCCTTTTTCTATTTGTCCTTTTACATGATCATCAGTCAAAAATTTTGTAAATACCATGAAACTACATTGAATTTGATTTAGCGAAAAATGTCGTTGGAAATCACAATATGTACGCTGCTTTTTTTTACTTTTTAATCCATCATGTAAAATCATTGTTTCCTCTTCGATAGATCATTAATCCTCAAACCTGTCAATCTATAAAGGTACCGCGATGCGAACCAGTAGGTAAGGTACTGCAGGTTCTTGAATACGCAATACAAAATCTAAGGGGCTTGTAATTTACACTTAAAACCATTAGCCCGGGGATAAAAATGATCAATGAACTGAACTTATCAGGGGGTGATTCCTTGACGTAACGTTTTTTTTCTGTTTTCTCATGAAAACTTAGAATTTCTATACATATTTTTATAGTTTTAATTACGCATCTCAAAAAAATTCACCCTTTCGAATATCATCAATCAAATTTGGAAAATTTGTTACACTGTCAACGAATTTTGAAGTTTTCCGTTATTATAGTGTCTGGATAAAATTGGTAATACACCATAACACATAATTATCCTTATTTTAGAGCTGAAAAAATACTTTTTTCTTTCATTTAGTCGCTTTATGGACCAGTAAAAAATAACGTTAAAAATATATTAAGTCTTCTAGAAAATCTTATAAAAAAGGCGATTAATGAATACGATTTTTGCTTTCTAATTCTAAATTAAAAACAGTTTGAATATAGGTATGCCTATTTATGATTTATTATGATCCATATGCATTGCATTCTATTCTGGGGGTTGCAATGGTACTCAAGAGGCATAAAGAGGCCCAGAAGAAGACCTAAGGTACGCTGGATAGATGAAATCAGGAAGCATGGCAGCATCACATGGCATCAACGAGCAAAAAACCGAACTATTTGGAGTCAACTTGGGGAGACCTTCATCCAGCAGTGGATCGACCCTGGTTGACAATGCTGATGAGTATATACATTACAATGGAAGTCAGACATCATGCTAACTAGATTGGTGGTGAAGGTTCGATTCCTGTTGGAAACCGATATTTTTTTTTAAAAGGGGTTTAGTCTGGTTTTCATTTAAAGACTCGCTAATATATTTTTAGTTTGATCGAAGAAATCACCACATGACAATAAACCCACCAGGCTGTGCTGTACGCAATGAAAGTGTTCTAGAATACAATGGATATTTGAAATTATATTCTCTCTTTTAAACTACTTACTTACTCGTTATCTAGACAGTAGTGATCAAGCGCAAACCACTTTCATCGTAGATTCTCGAAGCCCCGATTTAGTTCACACTTGCCGCAATAGATTATGTCACTTCGGATTACGATGCATTTCTCCTGTTTATCATTTCCTCGTTACTGGGTTATTAGATTCAAATATGTGCTCTGCGTAAACATTGCGTTGTTTTTGCTCGTTCTTGTTGCACCATTTCATAATATGCCCGTACTTGCATGCTGCACAGACGTTACTTCCAAAGTACTTTCGATGTGATGCAACGATACTTCTTGCTTGCTTCTATTACGTCAACTTTCTTCAGATAATATCTCGTCTCCACTTTCTATGGTATTGCCTACATCGTGGTTGTCATTTGCTTTCTTTTTCGAATTCGATTTGTCACATTTTTTTATAGAAAAGTACAATATCTAAATAAATTTAATGTATGGTCGAGTCAAGTAACATAGTAACCATCTAGGGAGTAGTACAATATATATCTAAGTTGAAATAAATTATTAATTTATACTTGAACTTGTTATTAAAGTTTTCATTATTTATATAATACATAGATATAATTATACATAATAATCTTATTGAAATGGAAATAGTAGAGGTGTCAGATGATTTATAACGAATATCAAGTTAAAATTATTAGAAACTTAAATACTTTAGTTTGGTCCTTCTAAATATATTTTTGGGGAAGGTTATGTCATATGGTGCATTATTTTTAATACTTTACATATAAACGGGAACAACTCCAGCACGAAAATGTTTGAGATTGTCTTACTTTAGGAATAATAGATGGTTTCGTTTCTATAAATTGTACATAAGAAACACGTGTTTTTACCCCGCTCGCTTGCAAACTTCTCCACGATAATTACCTGTTTATGGTACATTCGCTTACTTTCTACACGAATATCTAGCCACCGGGTAGTGAATAGATCGAAGCATTAGAAGTTCATAAACCTCTTCGCGGGTGCATCGACCGGCACATAATGCAAATAAAAATGAACCATTAATTCAATGCAAACGAACTTTACATACAACATTTGTTGAAAATTCATATGGGATATGTATTTGGATGCTTTTAAGTACCGACTTATAACAACCTCCATGGCCTAGTTGGTAAGACGCTTAACTTCCACGCGATGATTCGAACCAAATAAAAGGTGCCTGTCTAGTGAAACAGTTCGTCATATAACAATATTTAAAAACACAAGTGCGTATGCGAGCTTTTTTGTCTCTTCACGTGTGGTATTGTTACCAGCATGTGGAGCAATGACGAAACTCGAGTTTTCGTGCCTACTCCAGTGGTTATAAACCTCAAAGTTCCATTACCGAGGATGAAGGTAATATTGTCTCCCAGCCACGCTCTTCAAATATGTCCGAAACACCAATTCAACTATGTTGAACGGTACCATATGAAAGAAAATAGTGCCTACTTAATACTAAGAGCATCACAACATATAGTAAAAGTAATTAGTAATTAGGTGCGCCAAAATTCACTGTCTTAATTTTTTTCAGATATTTTTTACTTAAAAAACAACTAGTATTATTTTTGAATTTTTAAAACTTTATAAATTATTATATGATATGTATACTACTTTAACGATTAGTTTCAATAGTAGGAATATGTATTTTTACCTATTTAATAATAGTCTGGAAGATGTTGAATTGATATAAACAAGAATCTACCTGGAATACTTGTCACATTGCATTACTAAATTGAAAAATTATTATACTTGTAAAATAATAACAAAGTTCTATCGAGATATTAATTCCGCATTCTGCAATCTTCGCGTGTAGAATAATTTTTTTGATGTAAACCAGAGAAATGCGAAAGAAATTGACCTGGTGAGCCCAATAGGCACTTTATAACCGGTCTATTACGAGAACAATGTACTTACTACCTGCATAGGCTTATTAGATAATACCTTCAGTCTTTGCGTGCCGACTAAGTATGGCAAAATATTTTTTTCCAAGTGGATAAAATTCATTTATTTTTTTAAGTGTAATAAATATTCAAGAAGTATGAGATGGCGAGAATTACGGAACTAATAATTATTATTCGAATTTTCCCGTACTTAGATTTCATCCATTAGGTTAGTATACTGCAGCCTTGGACATATTTGGAGACAGTTTTAATACCCATAAGAATTCGCTCAAGGAGCGTTCTTTTGTATTCGAATCATGAATCTGGTGACATGGCGTGGCACTTGTAAATGTTTTACCCTGAAACGTTCTTACTTGATGTGTGGAGTATGTGAATCGTACGAGTGTTTTCTTTTACTTTTCTAAACAGGTTAGTTTTTTATGTATATGCGGTGTCAGACCCTGGGCTTTCTGAGACCTGACCTCTTGTATGATAGTGTGTACGTATTACATGAGATACTTAAACATTAATGCTCAGCACGATTGGGAGCAAACAGCAACATATATAGCCAAATGGCGTGGCACTTTGTATCGTACCTTCTCTTATACTCGTCACGCCTTATGAGCATGCATTCATTCAGTATGTACGTGATTCTTTCTGATAGTAATTTTGTATGAATCATGTTAATGTTTATATTTTTTGTAACATTTTAAATTCCCGTTCTCAACATTTTATTTTGTATGTTATAAATATTTCAATGATTGAAATATATCGTATAATATACAAATAAATATGTAAGTGCGTAAAGCACAACCTTTTCATATACCACTGTCTATTTTTGGGAGAAGAAAACCTGCTAAAATTATTTAGCATTATGTTTACTTTATATGTCGTACAACCTGATTATTTGCATGATAATTTCTTCCAAACTAACAGAAATGTGTCATATGACCTTGTGCGAACAACCAGATTGATACCCATTTTTTAGGTTCCTTCAGGAATCGAATCGTAATCTTCCTTCCTAAAAATCAAGCGTCCTTTCGACTAAACTACAGTGGTCGTTATATACGACTACTTTATGAGAAGTGAAACTGATAAAATTTAGATTTATTTTTTATCATATATGAGAGCAACGAATAATTTTTAATTAGAGGATAGAAATTTTGAGTATTGAGAACATGTTTTTTTTAATATATAAAAATCTAAGAAATTGGCACCGTGGATTCTTTTCTACTTTATTTATAATACCTAATATAATTTCGCATAGAATTTCTAAATGAAAGCAGTTGAAGTTAAATATAAATTTCCTACCATTTGACCAACTTTCGCCTTATCTAGGTAGCTTTATTACGACAGTGTAAGTTATTTAACTAGATGGTGAAATGCATTTCTTTGCATGCTGCAGTCGGGTGCGTTCACCTAGTTGGGTGCAACACTCCCGCTAGAACTCCCAATTACAATAATATTTAGTGTTGCCTCTCACACTTAAATGACTTGTCAGACGGTTTGTTTGATTTGTGTAATTATCCATTTTATCCACACTTTCTATCATTTAAGTTGGAGAATGATTTGAACGTAAATGGTCTATATCGAGAAAGACATTAAGATGTTGATGCACACACAAGAAAAGAGAGTTAACTAATTTGCGAATCTCGCAAATGGACTAATAATTTTTATTCTTTTACAATATAATAATCGTTTACTAACACTGCTATACAAAATTTTACTATTTATTTTTCATAAACACGAAAATATATTTACTTTACAGTTCCAGTCAAAATAGGTCAATTTTGTACTGTAATGCGTGTCCATCCTTCTCCATTGCTTGATAACAAATGATTTTATAAGACATAGCTTTATGTGTTATGGTGGCAGCAAAATTTCACCGGGATTCACTAATGGTTCACACATATTTTTTTCGTGCCATCACAATAATTTTACGATGAGACCATGCCTTTCGTTTTTAAGTGAATATTCCTAGTGCGGTCTCACTTATATATACGTATATAAAAGGAAGACAATTTGGTGTACCCTCCTTACGACAAACTAGTATCGCGATGGCTTTGACATCACCACAAATCAACCATTTATATTTCGTTTAGTTTATGCTGCTTAGAATATGTTTTATATTTTTGTAATAATTAAAAAAAAAGACTGCCCGTTTAAAGTTACATATCATATCGGACAAACAGTATACCATTACCGTGTGATTTCAGTTACGTTTCCTTGAATAATATGAAAAGAAACCAATTAACAAAAGTTAATGCCTTTTTAGAATTCAGCACCCCAACTCTGGCTGCATTAGTTACTGTAAAAAAATCATTGTTTAGCAGTGTTATATATGGAATATTAGAAATTTCACAGTTGACTATACTATTTTATCATAAATTTTAATAAATCTTCAACTTACGTGAAAATAATTCCAACATTTTTCTTAACATCAACAAACCACAAACCGAATCAATACATATTAAACGATTTACTTTTTCAAGTTCATTGCTTTTAGACCAATCAAATAAGTGAATAAAATTCTGAAAGTTTAATGAGTTTTAAGGTAATTAAATAATTTGATGTTTTAAGTCGTTAATACATTATGTAACCTTGTGGTACAGTTTTATTGCTATAAATGGACTTAACCCGCTTTCTCTCAATAAGGTATCATCTGATATGTACATGCGTTGATTACAAAATGTATGTCACGAATATTGAATAACCCTCCATAACAATAAAAGAAAGCTTTCCTCTCATGACCCCGATACTATTGAATTCACTTTCATTCAAAAAGCCCAGTGCAGCGTTAAATTAGGTGAAATTTCAGCCTCAATCAAGCATAATAAACTGAATAAGTTTATCTCTCTTCTTCACGTAACAATCTCGATACAATTGGATTATATTTATCCCTTTCTTTCACCGGTGAAAGTAGAACGGTGTTATTACAACAAGACACACTTGAATCTTTTATCTCATTTTATCGCATGACTGCGTTGTATCTTCGTCACTGTCGAAGTATTTCTCGCTACAATAAAAAATGTTCGTGCCTGTCTCTCTTTGGCGCGTACTTTCTCCACTTTGGAGAAATTCAACCGTCTCTTTCACTCGATCATTTCACTGAGCAAGTCTTCGACGATAGTGAAATTGAAATTACTTTCAATGTTGTTTTTCTCTCTACATGACTGGTCATGATTTATCATGTTGTCACTCACGAAAATGTTATGAAACTTATTTTTTACGACCGACGTTCGATTAAAACAATATATAAAGAGGTCGTAAACCCCGTACACAGTCACTTGAAAAACTGGAAAATTATTTCTTCATCTAATATTGACAAAATACACATTTACAGTATATTAATATAACAGCTGTAACTTTGTACATAATAAAAATGTCATAAATATATTGCGTCGTTTGAAATCATTTTGATTCCAATATATATTTAAACTGCCCGCTTAAAAATATGTTAATTCCTAAAACTTGTCTATTATGGCAAAAAAAAGAAATAAATAATTTAATATAAAATACTCAATTAGGGCGTATTATTATACAGTACAATCTGGCGTATTTCCAACTTACCAAAAAAATGTTAAAGAGGTCATAAGTAAAAAAATTAAAGAGGTCATAAGTAAAAATGTTAAAGAGGTCATACGTAAAAATGTTAGAGATCATAAGTAAAAAACGACCATTTCAGAGTCCTCTTTATCTTACTCAACACATCAGTCTTAAGTTCACATTCATCACTAATCACTTCATTTCGTATTCTGTTATACTCGTACAATATCATCCTATGTATTTTTTCTCTGTGCCTTTTTACAGAATTGAGTCGGCTTCTTTTAGTAAAATACAAGTGTAATACAATAATAAAACAAAAAAATGATAAACTATTATTAGGTATAATTAACGTAATGTAGGGCCCCTTTTATTTTCAGTTCAGCATGCCCCAGTAGAAATAAAGTTAATAAACAATTCATAGAATTTCTAAAATATATATCAATCTGAGTCAATGTGCCAAGATCGTTCGGATGGCAAGACTCAGTGCTTTGTGTTGACGTCGTAGTTGTGTTTGGTTACTAACCAATATCAAAATATAGATATTTACATCATTTGCTTGCTGACAGGAACGGCTTAAGTTTTTTCCAGTAGTAAAAAAATCAAATATATGCCTAAGTCTAATTGTAAATATTTACGACCTCCGTGGCCTATTTCATAAGACACTTGATTTCCACCCGGGGGTTTGGTGTTGATTCTCGATTGTATAAAAAAAGTCACAGTCTGGCAACAATACTCACACGCGCTACAGGTATGTGAGATTTGTAGCTTCTTCACGTGCGGTAGCAATGCCAACACGTGCGATGACAAACTGCGAGTTCCGTGCCTACTCCAATGGTTCTAAATCAGAAGGCTCGATTAACGTAGCCGAAGACAATATTGTCTCCCTGACACGCTCTTCAATATTTCCCCATTTCCGATTTGGACATATTGAAGATTAATATATGAATGAATAATACATTTTAATCATGGAAAGAAGAGTATAATATACGTGTGGTAGATTATTTTTGAAATGTTTTTTTTTATTCTTCTAAACAGCCCATCCATCCTCTCCTCAGAGGTTAATAATCATAGTAACTTCTTGACCTAGTTGGTAAAACGTCTGTCTTTCAAGTCGGGAGTTGTGGGTTGATACTCAGATTTAAAAAAAGGCTTCTAATTTGGTTTTCACTCAAGGCTTCTTTAACACATTTCTGGTGATTGGCATTTGGCAATGAACCCGAGTGTTGTCGGACGTGGCACTGCTGTAAAATCTATCCCGCAAGTTCCTTAACCGCAAAAAGATGTTTCGTCCTGCACCAGTTATATAATCTTTTTATTTTTCCTGAAGTAAAATATCTAATTAACTTGAGATAATTTGAGATAACATATCTTCAGTAACTTTGAGATAACATATCTTCAGTAAGCGTTCTCCAATTTAGGATCCGCAATAGTTCCAACGTTGTCCTCCCTACGAAGTTCTAGATTATCGATTCTTAACTTCCCTCACGGGTGACTGGCAAGAATACACAATGCAGTGAGATACCTAATGTTAAATAGACGGTTTTTATTTAAATTAATTATAAAAAAAATTAAATATCGATAATAAATGTTTTTTTTTTGTTTTCGACTAGGAAGATACAAATTTGACACTCATAAATAAGAAACTAAGGAAGACTAAATTGCGGTGATACGGGCGCTTCGCTAGAAGACCTAAAAACTAATTTGGTATGTTGTTGCTTGGACTGGAGATTGCCGGGAGCAGGCGTCCAAAAAAAATATGAATGGATATGGTGGGGTGATATTCAAGTGTCGAGAGTAGCAAAGAATCTAGCCTACAAAAGGCAACTTGAGAGAGAGAGAGAGAGAACTCGAATAGCCGACTCCACATAGTGGGATGGGGTTAGGATGAACAAAACTAGGAATATATTGTTACTAAACACTACATATTTCATAAGTAAATTTCAGAAAGAAAAACAATGTACCTATTGAAATGTGCTTTATTTATTGAATAAATGACGTGCTCCGTATCTCGTATCCTCAGGCCGACACTGTGATACGGAGTCAGTCAACAGGGATAGACGAATTTATCTTGAACGGCCATGAACTACACAAAATTCAACGCACCGCTGATAACTTCTGCCGCTTTCTAGATTCCAAAATAACTTATATTAAAAGTGAAATTCCACTAGAAAAAAACAAGAACGCGTGCAAAGCGAAAAAAATAATCAAAGCAGGATATTCTGTTTTATTTTAACGATTTTCCAAACATCTAAAACAAACACTAAGATCTAAACGTATCGAAAATAGGTATTCATTGTCATTTCACGGTCAACGGGTCGAGGGGGTCATCTATATAATATTTTAATTCAATCTGCATACTTGAATTAAAAAATAAAATACTTATTTTATGCTCCTTTGTACTTTTAATACATTTTTTTTCTATTTTCTGACTTAATGTTTCCTCTATAAATAAATAAATTTATCATGGCGATATTATACTTCTTTGTAACTCCTCTCCCCATCTCTTACGTTTATTGTAGAGTTAAGTTATTATTTCTTTTACATTAATATTTTAATGAGCAACAATAGCTCAATTTGAGTCGTTTTTATTTTCATAGTTTTGCACATACTGACCCCGCAAATTCTCAAGTGTGCTATTCATCTAAGTCGTATTTATCGTACTCGGGATCTTTTTCAACGCCCACGTTTCTCTTTCGTTCTTAAGTGTGAATGTCAAACATGATCTTTGATCTCAAACTACTGTAAATATTTCGTTTTATTTAGAATATGGTCTTGAACTACATGAAAAATCGATTAACAGACACTGTAATAGAAAAAGCCTGAAAGCTTTTGAAACTGGAAAGCGGGGACCCCTTACCATAGAAAATAATTCATGTTTAAAAATAATAAAATCTTGGAAAGTAAAAATCCTCTCTCGTCAGTGATAAAAGTTTATAAGTTTGATTATAAACATCGGCTTCTCTGGGTTGTTGATAAAAGCAGTAACCGTAGCAGAATCGATTAAACATAATATTCGAACAGTTAAGTACTCGTACATCAGATGTGCTAAGAACAAATATCAATTTTGAAAGACTTTAAAATTATATGATTAATTCACACGTTAGACCTTCTCATCAGAAAAAATCAGAGGATTTTGTATACTTGATCTTGGTCATACCGGTAATTGAAAGCTGGTATTTATTATTACGTGATATTATCTTCATCGCCAAGAAGCTTCAATTGTTATATCATGCGGTGTGAAGAAATTTCTTCGCCATACATTTTTCTCTGTCCGTGATAAACATTTTCAAGAGTTCGGGGAAAAAACGACATTTATGCGCGCGCAGTCGTTCAGGGCTAGATTAGAACTTTCAAGATTGTATTTTTTCCCAAATGATATATCTCAAATCAGTGAGGTTCGCGATTTTTTTAAATATCCAAGGTACACGAATACACGTTGATAGACCATATATAAAAATTGTTTTAAATTGGTAGTTTGAGTATAAACATTAGCTTATTTTAGGAGTAAATTTTGATCAAATTCACGAAATATTTTTAAACGAAAAGAAGTCCTAAAATATTTAAATCGGGCTTGTCGTGGTATGACCATTAGTAGAATCATTGGAAAAATAAATCGATGATTTTATAATAGAACTGCAGTTTATCGGAAATAATATTTTTTTTTGATTGCTAAAGATATCGACCTATTTTGTTACCCTTCTAATAGGACGATTAGAATCCGATAAGAATGAAATTACATATTCATCGACTTTTTAAAAAATAAACTAAAAATTTTCCTCTAATTGTGTTTCAATACCACCCTGACTGACTATGTTATCTCTTAATACACTTGTTTTTCAAATAAATTTTCAGCCACTCGGGTTCAATGCTCGATTTGTAGGTCACTAACTTATTCACAGACACATTCACGCATTATCTCAACACTATTCATGTTAGCATATCATACACTAATAAAATAATCTGTTCTAACACTACAAGCGCACCTACACATATCAATAATAAATTCAATCTTGTCATTATTCAATATTTTATAAACATACATTGGCGCAGTCTCACTCACTTATCACAAGCACACTTATATAATCTAGTCGTGATAATAAGTGACATTCTTCCCAACTATAGTACACTATTTTTTTGAGCATTTATTATCAATAATAAAATAATTTTACCTATCTTAGAATTGATTTAGTAATATGAAGAACTATTTGGAACTTTTGAATTAAGTGTGGATCTAGAGACAGTTGTGACTTTTATGAGTTCTTAAGGAAGTTATTGTGTTTATTTTTCTAGAGAAAAAAACATAATGCCCAATTTATATTAGTAAAATATTTTGTTTTATTTTAGCTTGAAAATATTGTGAAATTTCAATTATTAACATGTTGTTGACTTTGAATGGGGAAATAATTGGATATTATTTCTATATACAATAATATAAGACACGAAAAAATCAACACATTTCTTTCCATTTGCGGTAGTTACTTGTAGGATTCAGAAGTTTTATTATACGAGTATCATATACTCGTATTTCCCGATATTCAATTATGATATTCTGCCAAACCATAAAATAATTGAAATTACGTTTTATTTTGTTTGTATATTTTATGTAAACTATTTCAAAACTAATGCCGGATTTGATGTTTTATTTTCCTGTTTTTCTCAAGGCCGTTAGCTTTTGTACGAATTTCGCATTTTTGTTTTTTTTTTTGCGAATCTGATTATGAGACATGTTTTTTCAAATGATCGTGAATGTTTTCGATGACATTGTAAGGTCACACGTCACACCGCTATCGCTAATACCGATTAATGCTTGCGGAAGATAGGACAAGTCAAAAAAAATTATGTGTACTTTGTTATATTCTTAAAAATATTTTTTTTCTATAAGAATATGACAAGAGTTGTAATGAAAAAAATAAAGTTAAAAAAAAGTACATTATAAAATGGTTTATTTAAAATTTTCGATATATGTTATTAATTGAAAATTGTATAAAATATTAAAATCTATTATTAAACAAAAACATTTTTTTTCAAAATCATCATTTTAGTACGTTGGTAGATGCTTGACTACTGTTTTATTATTGTCTGGAATTCTTCAAAGTAACATAAGTCACCTTTAATTAAAATTTCAGACGTTTTCATTCCTTGTGGTCGCATTTTTGAACTTGTTATTTATTCATGTTTAATATTGTGTATGGAATTTATCCAACTATTTTTCTTTTTGTTAATGAACCCATTTGTTAGTCATTTAACAATAATTTGACATTTACACATTGTGTTAAAACAATTGTTTCAGGCACTGAATTTGTATTAATATTTTTTGGTCTGTATTTGCAGTTGAAGTTTGAAGTTTCGAATTATTTACTACAAAACGGCGTTATACTTTTAAGTACAGGATATTTTATGTAACGTGTCATAAATAAATAAACACCTTATAATATAACTTTTCTCATTATATAGCTTTATATAATTAAGTGGTAATTTAATTATTTTTTCTCTAATTCCTGTATTTTGCCTTGTATGAAGAACTTAGAACTAAAATTAATACGAGATCATAATACACGATATATTTTTGTGACATTTAAAAAAAAAGACTTATTTTCTTCTTTTTATTTCAGAATTTGACGGCACAACTGTTTTATGCCGGGTTTGTGGCGACAAAGCGAGCGGTTTTCACTATGGTGTCCATTCTTGCGAAGGTTGTAAGGTAAGCGAAACTTTCACTATAGAAATAATTTATGTTTTGTGGCTTTTCCATAATTCAACGTTTTCTTTATTTCAAATGGTCATAAAAATAATCAACCTCAGACGTCAGCGATAAGTTGACATTGAAAATTAAATAACAGTTTTAGCCTAGTGTTTTATCGCAATACGAGTTTGATAAAGTAATATTATTAAACAGAATTGCGAAAAAAAGTAAATATTTTATTTGAAACTTTTTAATTTTGTATTTTAATTTTATTTGTCATTTGATATTTTATTGTTATTATATTAATAAACTACAAATATAATTATGAAAATAGATTTAATTTTTTTTTTCTGAGGTTTAAAATAATTAAAGTTGATTCATTAAATAATTTTGAGTTCATATGAAAATCAATAAATTTTAGTTTTTATATTAGTATATCAAATGTTACCAAAACGCTGTGGGTGTATTTATTCCGCCATAGAAAAGGTAGTTACTTAAATTTTACCAAAACAATATAGTAAAAATATATTAACTAAACAATAAATTATGATGAATTATAAAATGCGTGTTTTCAATATAGCTCTGTACGAGTATTATACCATGTTCAAATGTTCCGTTAACCGTATTTGAAAAAAAAAACGCAAATATATTTATAAAAAATTGAGGTTTTCAACAACCTTCTAGCGTTCCGCGAAAAATGGTTAGCCATGTTACAAATTATAGATTCAAGTCTTAGGCCCGAATTCATAGTCCGACCCAAATACTAATTTCTAATCTGTATTCAGAGACGGGTTTCGTACGCTCCAAACTTTCAAGTTAAGTAATTAAAATCGTTTGACTCCTTTATTTAAGGAAGCTACAATAAATTTGTATGAAATTAAACTTTGAATAATAATTTATTCTTTAAAAAATAGTTAAAATTTAAGATTTAGTATTAAGGTCGGACTAAGTATTCGGACCTAAGTGAGGAGAAATTCTTAGCATGCTTATTATTCAATACTCATTATTTTAATGTTTTTATGAAAACGTTGACTTCGGCCTGTAAAATTATATTCTCGTTTTTACGTTTAAATTTATTTTTTTATTGAGTTGCTGAATTTTAACAATTAGAATTTATTTATTAGTATCAGTAATATACATTATATATCTTTATTTACTACGCATTGATTTTTTTAATTGAAATGTATCAACCGCTTATGTCATCGAAAGACAGGTTGTGTACAGAATGATTACTGGCAATTTACGTCTTATTTACTTATGTGGCTCTACACGACAAGGTTACAACAACTCTCAACAAATTTGGACCTAGCCGCTGGCATTGAAATCACCAGCTAGCCTCGATTGGCGCTTGAACCGGGAAACCGACCAATCAGTGTCCTCAAAAATTGAGACAGTGCTCTCAAAATAGTGGTAGACGTGCCCCTAGGTAATGGATTACATTTAAGTCTTATCAACTACATATGAATATTTGAGATTATGTAAAAACGTTTCGCGGAGGAACATATATTTTGCACTCGAGATAAAAATAAAAAGGCCACGACATGTCCCGTACACGCAGAGAGAACATATCTCATATTGTTTAGTTTAATAATTAGAAAAAAAAAGTTTGAAAATTGTTTACTGAATAAGTACACTTTTGTATTTGTAATTTTGTTGTATATAGTGCAATCTGGCAAGCTTATTGCTACGTGGCAATTTCTTCCAACCAACCAGAAAGATGTTAATGACGCCTTAAGTGAAAACGAGTTTTAAACATATTTAAAAAAAAGTACTAACAGGAATCTAACCCTGCAATCCCTTGATGGGAATCAGGCGTCTTACCAACAAGGATACGGAAGTCATCATCACCTTTTATTTAAGTAATTGTAAATATTAGAAACTGAAATAGCATTAAGATTATTTATGTTCATTTTGTAAGAATATATTTTATATATTTTTGACAGGAGAAACCCTCAAAATCAAATTGTATAAAAAAACAATGTTTCATTAGATATGAGATTGATTTTTGAAAAGATTTTAGATCACTGGTCAATATGTAGGATGCAAATCTGTGATTTAAAACTATCCATTTTAGTCTCTTAATAAAACGCGAGCCTTGATCTTTTAAAATTTTATTTTGATTATAATTCGGTGGGTAGAAAAGTTTTTTTTTCGATCTAATTGGAGGGCGATAATAATACAACTACTACATATGTACGAATGACATTCAATAATAAAATGTATAATGAATCGGTATGCAACGCAATTATTTGCAAGACTTCCTGTTAGAGCGAAAAAAAAACTCATTTGAATAATGATGACAGGTTATTCAAATTGCATCAATTTGACGGTCGTCTCCCTTTCTCATGTTTATTATTATAAGGTCATTTTGACCTCTGCGACCTGTTTGTTGTGTGTTTATATCTTTTCAATAGAGGGTTCACAGCTTAACGCTTTTGTATTGTGGGATTTGCTTTTGAACCAGCATCCCCTTTTGATCAAAGGAAAAGAGGGGGGCTCTTTTGAATTTCTATAACATTTGCAAATTATTATTTGTGTTCGTTGCGCTTATTGTAGGCATTATGCAGGAAGGTTAAGGTCAACGAGATCGTTATCGCTCCCCTTCACTCAAAAATATTTTATAGAAAAACCGGATAATTGCATAGCAAAAATAATAGTATTTAATAATGCTCAATTAAGCTGTCTTCTGTATTTAACAACGTTTAATAGTAAACATTGACTAAAATAATGTATAATAATGTATTTTGACAGGTGTAAGTGTAAACTGGAAAGCAAACTGAAACACCTCTGTGGTTTAGTCGTAGAACGCTTGTCTGCTTCCCGAGGACTTTGATTCGATTGCTGTTGTTGACCAAAATTAACGTATCTCAGGCGGTTTTATACATTTTCTATATTTCTTTTAACATATTTTGGCTGGTTGGTTGGTTTGAAGAAATTTCCACACGGAAATAAATTCGAAAATTTGCACTCTGCAGTACAATACTATGAGTATTTTTGAAACTATAATACATAGTAAAAGAGCTTAAATTGCATTCGTTTTCTAATGTTGAAAACAATCGTACGTTTAAGAAAAAAATTGAAAATATTCAATTTATTGTCATTCAAAACAACAGAAAATATGATAAATTTTTTTGAACAACGGGTATTTAGTGTTATGAATTCGAATCAATATTGGCAGAAACGATTTACGTGCAAATTGTCGTATTATTATCTACTGTGGCAAAAATCGCCAGCAAAACACCTACCCATACACACATGAGGATCACTTAAACAGATGAGCTCACACATATACATTTATTCCACTGGAGCTAATTCAAGGTCCCGCTGCGTCAGCTAGGTTATTGTTCGAGGTTAGACTCCCGCTCCAGTACATTCCGATATCGCTATGTTTGCTCCTTGCTCGTTCTCCACATTGCTAATACAAGTATTCAACGGCAGCGCTGCAAATGTGTTATAAATTCGAAAAGATTATACCAGAAATGAAACGATAAAAAATACCCTTTTTTCAAATCAAGTTTCATTTACATATCTAAGTTTAAAAAAAAGTGTCTACATTCTAATTTTAAATCAGATTCGAATTCGATTTGTGATATTTATCAAAAAAAAGTAAACCTTATTACTTTCACGTAAGTCTTGAGAAACCCTTTTTCATTTCTCCATCAGAAAAAAGCTAGTTTAAACAACTTTCGGAATTAATTAATTAATTTTTGTCATCATATATAATAATCTCTACTCGTTCGAGTCATTTTAACATTGCATCATATTTTTTATTTGACGCATTATTTATTGGTGTAGTATAAAATCTATAAATATATAGAACTCTTATATATTTTATGTGTATCAATAGATTATATTTAATATAATTTTAAGCCTATAACTTTGATAAAACATTATTTTAAATAAATGTCTTTCGAAAAAAATCGAGTAATTCTCGTATAATATATTTAAACGTTGAAAAATATTTCCCCCTTTTTCCTTGCGAATTTTATGTGTATATATATTTTTAAATCGTTCAATAGATTCACTATGAGAATAAATCATGTAATTTCCTTTCTTTATCCGAGTTTTATTTTAATGTTTGTACGCTTGTTATACTTATAGGTCATCGTTCAGTAGTCTTGTCAACTCTATTTTAATTTAATGTTGTTTACAGAACGATAAGGCGAGTAGTATTTTTACTGTGTATATAACGTGTGCCTCAGGCATGTCACCTAGTGAATAAATTATTGTTGAATAAATACATAATGAATTTAGATATATGGTAGACAAGAGATTCGTTTACGCATGCAGTGTATAGAGAAATAGTGCGTTGAAGTGTATTCTTCTAAAAGCCAGGTGCATTCAAGTCAATGAAACCATAGAAAAACCCAAGGCGCATGATTAAAATACACGAAAACCACAAGAGATACATATTGAACAGTGATACTTTGTATTTCAAAGATACATTTTTGTGTTCTAGGGACGATAAAATTGATTCATAATTTTACTATGATTGTGTAAACTGGGAATTCGTCCAATCTGACTTTTATAATGTGTAACAAAACTGCCAATAATATATTGCTATTTGTTCGTGCGTATTAAAATTATGAATGTTTTTAGCCATGAAAATTAAATATTATTTCACGTTTGCTTAGTATTGTGTTAAATTTTGAGTGACAATCGAATTCACCTTTGTTTTACTGCAATAAATCTTATACATATATATTTGAATAAACCCGGAATCATATAGGTTTTTTCCTAAGTCGAATTCCGTATAGTGGTAATCTAAAAAAATAAGAAATGTGTAAATATCAAATTTCTTATTTAAGACACATTTTTATAACACACTTTCAATAGTCTGCTGTCCTAGATTTTTATTTTGTATTATTGAAAAATAAGTTTTAATTAAAACTTTCTTTTGAGTTCCCTTCAAAATTCAAACGATACACAATTTCCTATGCGATCATCCATGTTATTTATAGATTCCCTGTCATATTAACCGAGTTGTTTTATCCTTATGTATACCCTGATATTTTTTGTCGTATAGCTCTGAGTGTTTAGGGTTCAGGGTCGGTCGGGAATTCTCCCTCTTCCCACCTCCGCCCTCCGCCGCCCTCTCCGCCCACTCCTCGCTCACTCATCCCTCTGCGGTTAATGTACTGCGACCGCCATGTTCCCACAAATCGAATTATGTTGTATTACTTCCTAAAACATAAACTATTTCCTACATAATATTTGATTCAAATAACGTACGCAACATACATCTAAAAGAATATATAAATAAAATGACGTATTTTGTATACATAATTTATATAAATCATGTCCCATGTTAATGCACTCTATTATTCAACATTTTAAAACGATATTTTTAGTGCTAGGTTAGACTGGATACACGTGTTGTTCAATAATAAAATAAGCCTGGCTTTCTGTTCTCATATTATTTATTCAAGTCTCAGCCGATTTGTATTTCAAATCTTATTTTTATACTGAGTGGATTGAGTTACATTAAATATATTTAATAGCTCTATGGGATTCATATTCCATTGATTGGTTGTCACTAATTTTTCATTTAAAATTTAAGCGTAGAAAAAATATGGTTTTTGTTTTCTCGTTTTTCATAGTGATATTATTACAGTATATCCCATAGATTATACTGCCGACGTCTAACCCTCACTTATGATTGTTCCATAGACAAAAAAAATATTATATATTCCTGACATGTTCCTAAATGTATCTATGTACCACCTATTTTCAATTTAAATTTCAAACCCATACCTTCCTCACCTACCGGGAGCAATTACGTATTCCAAATTCGAATGTTTCTTTGTCGTCGTATATCTTGTCTTTGTCACAGTCAGGACGTTGGAACGTCAACACAGAAGGGACTCGTTCCAAATTTAAATTCAAACACATCCTCGAACCAAAGCGGAAAATACTAAAAACAGTCTTTCAATAAAAGTTTTAAGTTATATATGTACATCTTCTGTGGTCAACGAGTAATTGTTGTAGATCTTTTTACACGGTGATACCATTTTACCTTTGTTTATTGTGTATTAGATCCCTATTATGTGCCGTCCGTCCATATGGAACGCGGGAAAGTTTCATTTGTTTTATTGTTTTTATCGAATGCGACGATCCTTTTATCAGTGTCTCCCTTTCTGTCTCATACTATGCGTATATATTTTGTCTACGTCTGCGATGGGAGCATTCACCGGGACTGTGCACTTGTTATAATGGAGGCTAACCCGCATATCCGACCGAGACCGCTTTACTGCTCGTAAATTAATTGGGTTTAAATAGTCTGTATTCTGTATCGTTTGGTAGCAGTGCATCCAATACGCATCATGACGCCTTGACGATGTCCGGTCTATTTTCGAAGTCGATCTTTTGATCTTTTCCAGAGCCAAGTTTGACTCGAGCAGTCTAAAGAAATTATCTCCGAACGACGATTTAAAACTTTTTAATTGTACCTGACAAACTATAACTTCGTATAAACACGTTTGATAATTCAAAACAAAATAGTTTTTATAATAAATGTAAACGCTTTATAAAATGTTATAAAAATTACACTTTTTATGTCGAATCAATCTTAATTTTTAGATAATTTAGATGTAAAGGTTTTTATCACTTTTCATACAATAATATTTTGTATTTCTTTCATTACAATTTATTAACGTTCTTTTACGTGAACTATTTATTCTCTTTGTTGGTCGAAACTTATTTAATATAAGATTCATTCATTCATTCGTATGATATGTATTCCTTAACATTTCCGAATTGATGATTCGAGCACGTTTAAGAGCGTTGACGGGAGACAACAATGTTTTGGGCTACAGCAATCTAGCTATCGGGTTAAGAATCACTGGAATATATAAGTAACTCAAAGTTCGTTATCTCATGTGGAAAGGCAACAACACTTGCATACGTCTAAGAAATTTTAGACGAGAAATAATTAGTTGAAGAAATAATTTATTTGAAAATAAAATATATGACGTGTGGACAAAATATTCAAAAGCTTTTTTTGATTAAATGTTTTATTCATGAACTACCATTAATTGGTAGTAACGAGTCATTTGCATAAATTCATTTTAAAAACTCCAGCCCTTGTTTGAAAATGAATATTCTCGCAGCACTTTGAATTATGATACATACGATGCACTCATAAAAACTTTGTCCTTCGCAGAAGACAAATAACCTATAAAGATGCGTAGGTACCAAACCCAGCATTCTCGGAATCATTTCACTTTCGAATCACTAACCTGCCTAGACCCGTCTCGGAGTCTGGTTTTCTGTAAATAGTCCAGTCATCCTTCAAGGTTAAATTCTCCAGCCCTTTGCCTATAATATCATCCTAAGTACTCAAGTGCGATGCACTAAACATCTCAAAGGAAACAGACCCGTTTGGTCACTTCCTTTCCAGTCTATGTTCCTAATACCATTGAAGTTGCATAAGGTCTTCTGATTCTCGAGAGATGTAACTAACCTATTTATTTTTATGGTTTTGCTGTGGCTATCTGGGTGTACGGCTCATAGACATTTATGTTTTTCTTTTAATTTTGGAACTATAATAACTGTTACGAGTAATATTTTTGACAGTTTTAAAACTCTCCTTATTAAAACTCAGTGACTTTAATGGCAACATTACGACTTGAGCAGTTATTTAAATTATACTTTAATTTTCAATGTAATATTTCATTGTATTTATAGAAGATGTTGATACATTTATCATTTGTATATTTTGTAAGTGATAAATTGAATCAAATTTACTCAAAACCTATATCTGTTTAGACGAATTTACATAATTTGAGTTTATGAAGTCAATGTAATATTATTATATTGCATTTTCGTTGTATACAGTACAACATGACGGAATTATTGCCTTGTGGCAACCATTTTAGTGAACCAAAAATATGTTAAGGAGGCCTTAAACGAAAACCGGATTGGAACCCTTTTTAAAAAATCTAAGTTCCAACAGGAATCGAGCCCGCATACCTCGATTTGGAAGACAGGCGTCTTACCAACTAGGTCTCAGCGATTTTCATATCTTAATATCTTCTATTTTAAATTATTTAAACTAGTTATATATACAATCATTAATATCTTCTAGTAACATTCAATTAATATCTTATATTTTATCTTATTTAAGCTAGTTATACTATACTTTCAATCTAGAGAAAAAAATAAAATAAATAAAGCATACCCCTGCCAAAATTAAACCTTTTTTGCCATCCGCAAGGGTTAACAAGAAATACTTTTACACAAAGAGATCGGAAATTAAATCGAAAAAGTACAATTCACAATGAAATGCAACAAAAAACGATCGGCCAAAAATTCATTTGACCTTGGCATGTTTTTTCTCTTACATAAAGAAATTAAAAAAAAAAGGTTTGCCCTAAAATCTGATACGCTAACCCTTATCCCTTTCGCTTCAAATAAAGTTTTTTTCGCAATCTATAAAATATCAAAACAGCAGCTGTAAATGTGATCCTTTTTAAGCAATATTTACAATGATAAAGATGCCCTTTTGATACAAAATTGTACTTCTAGGTTAATCCTTTCATTTTTGATATATTTATGGCTATGGTTTAAATTTGATATTATTAAATGGGTTGTGTCCACAATGACAATATAATGAATATATGGTCGACCATCCGAAAAATTATATCTTTGTAAGGACAATAATACAAAAAATAATGAAGCAAACGTTAATTGAATTGGTTATAATTTTTTTCATATATATTTAAATAAAAACGTTTTGCTTTGTAGTAACATGTTTTGTAGGTACCTAAATAAAAATGGTATGTTTTACCATTACCATCAGCCGTTATCTGCTTCACGAGCAAAGATCTCTAGTATTTCCCACTGCTTTCTGCCCTGGATATGTAACATCCACATTAAACCGCCTCCAGCGCATCGTCGGTTTTCTTCTCGGACGCTTGATGTCTCGCGGATACCATTGGGGAACCTCGTACGTATGTCTATGGTCTTTCATTCTTGCAATGTGCTATTCCACGTATTTAGCATTCGATTACATATCATCAGTTCAAGCATGCTTCATAAACATTATGTAGTTGATTGATTTTTATAAATATGATAACGAGTAATTTGTAATATTTAAATTTATTAGCTGGTGTCCGAAGTAACATGTTTTATTCAAATTAATTTTGAATTTATCAATGTACTCGCCTTCAAGAAAAGTATAACGTGCAATAGTTAGTTCTTAACAATATATTTTTTAATCCCGGATTATTTTTTTATTTCACCGTGACCCCCTTAATTCTCTAATAAAATTTTATAAAATATTATTTACAATACGAAGCGTCACAATAAAATTCAAAATAAAAGAATTTTTCGCAATTCTTTTATACCAATCTACCTC
This sequence comes from Odontocerum albicorne, assembly GCA_949825065.1. NCBI lineage: Eukaryota > Metazoa > Arthropoda > Insecta > Trichoptera > Odontoceridae > Odontocerum > Odontocerum albicorne. Next base: position 35,603,377 of record OX463840.1, read on the forward strand.
ATCTCGTAAGAAGTTGGGGTAGGTGCAGGTAGGGAATACCTGAATCGGATATGCCTTTACAAAACCCAACCAACGAAACAGGATTGTTATTGAAAAAACAACCATAAGAAGCGGTCTTAAAAGGTTTTATTTTATACGTGTTTTTTTCATATTGCGTATCTGTCTTTGGTTCATCTTAATAGAATAGAAAACTATAGCGTAACCCTTAAGGACCTTTACCACTGCACTTCATTTTACTTTATATTTCACAGATTTTTGAAAAGGGTTGTCCTGTCACCATTATCGCAGGATCACAAAGGAAATTTGCGAATGAGACCTTTTTGCCGAAATATCTTGTTGTGCTCTGCCGACATATCTGATCAACGAAATCAAACAAACTCGCAGATGGTCAAAATTCATAACGTCTTTTTTTTATAAAAAATATTTTTAATGTTAATATTAAATTATTATAAAAATATATATTTTTTTAAATGTAAAAATACAGAACACAATATATGATACATTGTTTTAACGCTCGATAAATATTGGATTTGATTGACACATTAGTAACTTGAAAATACAGAACACAATATGTGATACATTGTTTTAACGCTCGATAAATATTGGACTTGATTGACACATTAGTAACTTGAAAACGCATCTTTAAGATATTTTATCTCCATTTTTAATACATCCGTGATAACTAATTATTGTTCAATTTATTCCTTGACAACCAATTAATACATCCGTGATAACTAATTATTGTTCAATTTATTCCTTGACAACCAATTTATATATCCGCGATAACTAATTATTGTTAAATTTATTCCTTGACAACCAATAAATTTTTATCGACTTATTATTTGTTTTAGATACATAGTTTTTTTTATTAGAAAGTAAATACAATTTTGGAAACATGATGTACTTTAAAGTAAAATTATAAAAACCTTATAAAAATTAACGATTTGTGTAGCGTAGTTTTCTAAAATCTGTTATCCAAAGAGTACTTCATTAACGTATGTCATACAAGAAACTACTAAGTGCCAGGTCTATAATAAATTCTATTGAAAAATTAATTCAGTATGAAAATAAACCTGGAACTCTTCTGAAACCACCATGATTTAATTTCTTTGAAAATTGCAAGCATTGTGTGTAATTGCTTGTCTCGGCGTAAAAAAAAATCCACGCAAACTTTACCCATCAATACCTTCAAATTTGAATCCTTTATATATTTTTCAATAGGTTATTTTTTGCGTAAGTTCCCAAGATTTTAAACGGATGTGTCGTGAAATTTCGTTAATCGCTTCGACCATTTGCAATATTTTTTTATATTGATTTCGAAAATATATGAACAGGTAGCGTGGGTGTGATTTAAAAGGGTTTCGTTCACATCCTGGTGCGTCCAAATTCGTCACGGAAAAAAATATTTACTCAATGCAACATCTGTCCACTCTTCCGAACGAAAGGGAAGTCGATTTTTTTATTGATGATTTATTGATCATAGAAGAAAGTTACTAAGTTAAGAAATAAGGGGGTATAATATGTGTACACAAACTGACAGCTATTAAAGAAATGGAAACGAAAGAAAACTAAGTTTGTAACACGAGTATTTCTGGGTTTCGATTATTGTGCAATTTGTCTAATTTTAAGCATCTTGAAGAAATTACTAGCAATATGCATATAAAATATGACTTTTCGAAAATAAATTATTTGAAAACCTTTGTATCCAGCAGATTATAGGTTATTTTTTAAAAGGGAAAAAAAAATCTAACCACTTGATATGCTTTTAAATAAACTCGAACCATATCTTACAAAAATAAATACCTCTGATAAAAAGAAGCTAAGGATAATAGGGAAATATAAAAAATATGGAAAATAGAAAAAATCCATTTTGTGAAACATAAAATCGTTCCTCACAGTATATCTTCACGACTTAACGCCATCTATCGGCGGATAGAATGTCTCGGTCATGTAGTGACATAATCGCGCCGCGAGAGGAAAGTTGTATGTGCAATGATTGAATTGGTGATTTGGTTTAACTCAATAAGCCCGTATTGAATTGAATGATTTTATCAATTGATATATAATTAATATAAGATTGATTAAATTAAATATAATAAGAATTTGAATAAAATATTTTGCAATGTTTTTTTGCGTGCAATAATAAACAATACTATTGAATGTAAATTAAATTTGATTTTGTTTAAGAAAAGGCATTTTTTATATATATGTAGACCATAAATAAATTTACGCTAAACTAAATTTTGATTCAGTATAAATATTGATTATCATAAATTAAATTCCGATCCATGAAATAATATAATAGAGCAATGTAATCGAATAAATCTCTTAATTATTCTCCCAGGGTTTTGAAAGGCTAGAAATAATCGCCAATTTGGCGCAATTTAGTTTGGTAAATATAAATTTCGTAATAATTACAGTCGGTCACGAACAGATATTATTTTATCTCAGCGTGGGTTGGTCGCTCGAAGCTCAACCGAGTCCCAATATCTCATTTTAAGTTGGGCGTCGGAATGCACTATTGCCCGACACGATGTCCTACTGTCCTTAAATAAGTACGATTGTTTAGCCCGCCTCCCCCACCTTTCCTGACAATTTGCTCGCCTCTTGTGCAAGTCCACGCTAACAACACGTCAGCATTGCGTTAGTCGCGATAAGTCAACGAACTCGTGGGGTCGATGACCGAGGAACGACCTCGCTACAGCTTCTGCTATGCGCCGCTAGAGCTTCTTTCTCTAGCCGAGTTATACAAATAACAAAGAAAAAATCTTACAAACTTTTCTATTTTTCGTTGTCGAAAAAACTTGAATAAAAAAAAGAAGTTTTTTGTAGATTTATTACTGAATGATAAATAAATTTGATTAAAATAGTTTTCAAATTATAGGGGAAATAAATGATGATCCTATCAGAACAAATGAACTTATTAAGATCGTTATACATTACATTTTGTTTATAATAATATAAAATTTTGTAAAATTTTAACTATTTTTTAGCATATTTTATTTCGTAACATACCTATATGCATTAGTTTTCTAGTATTAGTTCAGATAACTTCACTATTCGTTCATAGATGGCGCGGATCTAAAGTCTTGTTGGCTAGTGGTTGGGTGTTTTTGATTTAACTAAGTTGAGCGAGTATTCAGTATAAAAAATAGAAAATTATTAAACATTTTAAAATTGTTATTAAACGTTTGTGATTATTTAATTTCCATTTTCACATGTTTTTGTTATAACATTTTTAGGTCAAGTGTTATACTGAGTGGTTTCCAATAAATTTTGATTAATTATTTTGACCAAATTTGAATAAATGTATATTTTTTACCTGTTTTCAAGTACTCAATAAACAAAATATTTACGCATAAAAATATTTTAGCACGTCATACACATTGTTAGTACGTTCTTTGGGATGTGAAAAAAAACGATATTTTCCGTTGAAAACTTAAAATTTTAGCACGTAGAGCAAAATTAAACATAAGTGACAAATAAGTTTGTAAAATAACAGTTAGTTTTGGTAAAATGCGAGTTCAAAACGAGATCTTTGTTGTGCGCGAGCACAGCTAGTGGAGTCAACGAACGAACTTGACCAAAGAAAAAATAAACACGGTTAGCTGACTTAGCAAAAACTTCACATTTCCATATTGTCTTCATTTCGGGTCGCGTTAGTCAAATGGATTAAGACATATTATAACAATTATAAATCATTATGACTTCAGGTCATGATAATAATTTTCATTGTTGGGGATTTTACTACACAAAGAAAAATAATTTTCCGTGCTATATGAAAAGGAAAAAACCCACTGAAAGTTTTCAATTTTATGTGATCTGTTTCATCTATTGCCAATTTTATGTTACTTAATAATTGGTAACATATATACATTTTTCGTTTGAATTTATACTTCATTGTTTTATAAAGGGAAATTTTAGATTGAGGTCGTTTTTAAATTAAATTTATGTTTTATTAAGATGTCACTGAAATTTGGATCTAGTGTTTTACAGCCAACGTAGGAAATATATATGTTTCCAGAGACACCCTAAATCACAGTAAAAGTAAAATATTTTTTGTATCAATAACGAATCAAAATCTAATGTAAATTCAGTCATTTTGCAGTACGTTATAGAATACTTATCAAGGGAATCTTAAATGGTTCACACCTCAACTTGAAGAATCGAGAATAAATTCATTTGTAGCATTGTGTTGTAAAAGTACCATCTCGCTATCTATTTAACTATCGTCTTAAACAATGATGGGAATCCCATATTTAATCTATGGTAACCGCACGCCTGTTTTCCCGCCCGATGACAGGTTACGTAATTCCAACATGGCGATATACAGTTGTATGACGTGCGTGTGTTGGAAAATAGGTGCATGACTTTACTATGCGGTCCCAAACCTTTTTATACGAGTAATGTAGATAACATTAAGTATTATCGGTAATGCGACGGGTATTTACTTTTTTTTTAAGAAAATTTATTAATTGCTTTTATGCTTCAAATTTCAATTATTTTTAAACGTCTAAATTTATCGCATAGAATAAAACATATTCTTTTATGAAATCAATTAACTGATATCCACAAAAATACAATTCATAATAAATTTAGCCTCATAGAGAACAGATAAAGTGAAGAGACATTTGGTTCTTGTTCAAAGCTTGCATGAATTAAACAAAGTGACATGCCAAATATTTCGGTAAAAACTATTTTGTCTATCTATAATCACCAGTTTTAGTGTGAAGTTTATAAAAAACATTAAAAATAGAAAATACGCCATTTTACTAAAAAATATAACCAAAACCAATCGTGGAAATATTAGTGAGAAGGTATATTAAATAAACGGATTGGTAGACATAAGGGTGTGCTCGCACTCTCAGAGTTTAGGACCTCTGCTTTACTACGTATACACAATTCAGCGTCTGAGTATTTTACCTTTACAAACTTATTTCGCGCTCTTTCTGGTCAGGTCAACGACCGGACGCTTACTCTTGAAACATTGGTCTTGTTCTGCTGAACAAACTGAGCCGAGTGAGCTTCTTCGTGTTTTATTGAATGCACTTTTCCGTAACGAAATTCCCATCGGTTCTGTTCACTCGAGCAATACTATTTGTAGATACATTGTAATTTTTCGTATATCATAATATCAAATTTCTCCTTATCGCTTTGAAATCGAAAGAAAGGAGATACAAATGAATATTTCCGATCAATTTGTTATTTAAATATTTTTTTTCACCGAACATATGATAAATCTATTTCCGATCTATCTATAGCAAAAAACTGATGAATAATATTTGTTTGAGAACACGCTTAAATCGTTTATTTTAATTTAAAAAATGCCTTGATCGTTTGCAATATGGGGAAAATATAAGCTATAGTTAAATATTTCTAAAATATAACTTTTCATTCATTCTTATAAGAATCTAGTAAGAATTTTATTAGTTTTTTTAAAGCCTTTTCAATGAAGTTTAAATTGTTTATTTTTTGATGCAGTATTCGAAAATACATATTTTTTATTCTTCAAATTAATTTTCTTTTTCTCTTCATATATTACTTATAAAATGTAAATATACGAGTGTCATCATATTTCTTCAAACCTCCCATGTGCGTACCATTAAAAAATCCCTCATTTCAAACCATGAGTCATGATGACAAAATTCCGCCAATCAAATTGGCGAGCCAGATCGCCCACTTTTTATACCACTTCTATTTCGAGGCTTTGGCCTCACTCAGCGTGTATGTGTTGAGATCTATATTTAAAATTCACAATTTTGTCCTTTGAAATTAGAGCAACGAGTCATACAAAACCCTTTCGACTCGGCTTCATTTTTACCAATTCGTTTCACTGTTAACTTGAAGTGTCAAACCACATCGGATAGCCAAAGAAGTTTTTGCTTACTCACATATATGTTATTATAAAACATAATATTTTTTTATTTATGAAGAACATCTTCATGTAAAACAAACTTCATAACAAAATCTTCATGTAAAAATATATATTACAACAATTTCAACAGATGTTTTGTCATATGCTAAAATTAAATAAAAATTATAAATACTAAGTGTATGTATATTCTACAATATTTCTGAAAAACAAATTAAGGCAAAATAAAACATTAGAATTTTTAATTTTCAACAAATTCCTTATTTCATTAAACACACTTTTTTGTCCTATTTTTACAATTAATCGGTAATACTTGAATTAAAATTTAAGTATATTTATTTATTATAAAAAGGTTAAATTTTGAAATAAAAAAATATGTTATTCGTTTTTACTGTACTAATAAGTGTCTGGTAACAAATACCAGGAGAGTAGAAATAAATGTAGGTAGAAAGATACCTTTTCGGAATATAGGGCAACGGACTTGGTCCGCAAACGAAATATCTGATGTCACGTATTACATCCACCCGAATATAGGTGATTGGAAAAATAATAATAAAGATTATTTTGCCGTACCCGACGAGGCATATTGTGGCAAAATGTGTTTCGCAACGCGGCGAGAGTGCAACGATCTATTGGGAGCGCATAACGCTTTTGTTTTCAGGCGGGCAGCGGGTCGACGACCGCCGCCGTCGGGTCAACGCGCCCATAGCGTGCACGCTGAGCGAAACGCTGAAATGCATTTAATTTTAAACCCACTAATCGCAAAGCTTGTTCGTTAACTGTTACCATTTAAGGTGGTGATTAAAATGAATACACGTTTTGACGCGTGTTTCCATTATTGAATCCTCCAGATGATATGCATTAGTCAGTATTAGCAAAACATATATTAATTTGTATATTTTTTGTAAAAATATATCATTCAAATATAATAATTATTTTGATAACTAAGAATCTAAATGTTCACTTTTTATGAAGATTCATAATTTTTCTTTAAATTTAATTATCAATTACAAATTTTTAACTAGAATTTGCATTCAATCTTGTATTTGTTGATATTTTGTTGTTGTGCAATTGAATAGATTCATGAGGGTACTTTGTAATAAGTTCATTGATCGATTTCGAATATTTCTTAATCTATAGAAAAACTGCTGAATGGTTTTCGAAGTGCCTTCGTCTGTTGCAACTGGTCTAGATATGAGACTATTATATCACGCGGAGTGTATTTCGGTAATTGCATATAGAGCACGAATAAAGTACGTTGCACTTATCACTGGATTTATTTATAAACGTATGTATATTGTGACCTACTATTTCGTCTCTATATTACGAAAATGCATTCTTCTAATTAATTATTTGCAACTCGTATAGTAAAATAATGCAACATTTTAACTTTATTTATGTTGAATTTTAGATACGTAAACAGAGAATATTTAATATTGTGATGACAGCCACAACCTCATTTACTTCGTTCTTAAATATGTATTTACTTCTGTTACTAGTAGTATGTAAACCATTTAAGAAAATATGTCATATATTTTTGTATTTCTCTGAATTGATTTTCATACTGATTACTGAAAATAGGAGAAAAAGGGATGAATTATTTGACGTATTTTAAGTTAATTTTTTTGTTGTTAGTGCAATAAATATATGATAGAAGTACAGTCATAAAACGTAGTATTTTTATGAAAAAAAAGATTTTTCAACTAATATATTTTTTTATGGTGGACATACAATTTTTTTTCGTAACAAAATTTGTGTCTGAAATTTTATATAAATATAAGAGTATAGTTATAAAAAAAATTGTAGTTAACTGTTGAAAAACAAAGATTTATAAAAATAGCTTCATAGTGGCAGCAAGAAATACTGCCAAAATCTTTCTATTTACAGTATTTTTTACGTAAACAATATAATACATGTGTAATCCAATTTGTGTGTTATATTTTTTTATCAAATTCCGAATAAATTCACATCCACAAATGGGCAAAATCTGTTTAACGCTACATTCGAGTCACCCACACAGTGAAGTCTCACACAGGCCCCTTCCATCATTCAAGTTGCCCATGGGAGGGACAGGGCGCGCTATATGCTTTCCTAATGAAAAAAAAGAGACAGATTCGTGCCGTACTATCATCGTGTGCCATCGTAGATTCGCCGATTCACGTAACACGCAGGGATGCCACAATAGTATTTTTTTGTTAAAAAATACAGAAAAACTCTTTTTAGATTCTATCCAATTATTACCCCTTTACTAAATATTGAGTTTATTAGAATAATAATAAAAATTAACATTTGAAAATCTATTCGCCTTAACAATTTGGTAACCTTTTTTACAAATATGATTATTTTATTCAAATACAATGTTTTAGCCACCAGAGTTTCTTGAAAAGCCAACATTTTTTTATATACGAGTATATGCAACTTGACTTTTCCCTAGTTGAAATATAAAACTTGCTCGTTATCCTTTTAAAGTGGAAAAATGTATTAACAATTACGGAAAAAGAACTATTTTGAAGTATAAACGACTTTCTATCGTTTAAAAATATTATATAAAAAACATGTACCTTGAAATTTGAAGAGACTTTTACAAAGATTTTATTTTTTGCTCACCAAGCTCCTTATACTCGTATATTCCAATGCATCAAATATCATATTTTATGGTTCACTCGGCTCGACTTGAAATTATTGTCCTAGCTCAATCAGATGTACTCCATCCTTATTATTTTTTTATGAAAAATAATATTAAGGTATTATTTATCTAAAAAAATCCCTCGTTTCAAACTCCTGTACAATTCCCAACCTTATTCTTACTCAATTATGATTATAAAGTGAGGTTTGTATCCAAATATTTCATTAAAGATAAAGTTTTACCTTCTGACCTTTGATTCATAGCCTCGGAACAAAAAAAACGGAATAAAAGAAGCATGAAAGTTAGAATACCCCTCGGACCCGTCTGCGTGAACCGTCACCACGTGATCGGACATTCCAGAATTCTTTGAATTTATGGCGGTGAACATAACGGTGCTGCAGATACGTTGAACCAACTCGCCAGCCATTGTGCCGCTCCGTTTTTAGATTTTTCGCCAGAATTGTGTGTAGTTTTGCGTAACCGCAATATTCGATTTAGAAAATATCGTTTTTCAACCAGTCTGGGTACTGAACCACTTGATTTTTTTTTTACCAAATATCAGGAAACCTGTTCACTCATTGACTAATTTGCAATGTGTTTTTTTTAAACTACAAAAAAATGGGCATGGACAATGCATTATCTTTATGAAGAATAAAGAAATACTACATTATTCTACGAGTAGAAAGTCTTCCACCAATTTCATATAAAAAAAGGTCTTCATCGCAATATCAAACTCATGTAACTATAGTCATTTTTAGCACATCAATTAATTTATTATGTTATCTTCAGGTATAAGGTGGTTGAAATGCTAACATATTTATTTTATTTTAATAATAAAATAGATAACGCCTCTAGATAGCTAAGATAGTAATTTTATTGTCAGTTTTTGATCTTTACACCTTTGACGTTTTTTTTCTGATGCATTTTTTTACTTTGAACCACATTTGTCGTTTCAGATATTGTTTAAGGTATTTTTGATAAGTTTCAATGAACTTGCTTATTAGTAACGAGTTAATAAAATAAGCTATAATCATATTAATGATTCAAATAAAACAAGCACAATATAAAGAACGGTGATTAATATTATTTTATAATATGTTAAGTTTTCTTTTCAATCTTGTTTTTTAAAGGGAATAATATTTTTCATTGTTATCAATTTTACATGTTTATGAAATATTGAACCATGGTATTTTATTGAAATATATTTTTTTCAAAATATGTGTAAAGGTTAAAAGAAGTTGGTGTGAAATAATTTTTATCGATATAAATTGAAAATAAAATACTGTATAATAAATATATCAATGGTTTATCTTATAGATTTAATTATAGAGTGTGGACATATATTTACATATTTTACTATTATAAATCTCATTCACATTATATTGTAATATTATTTCATTCCGTTTTTTATGTTTTTTAATATATTAGCAATACTTTCAAGATTTTTTTGAACTAACAGAGGTGTCCTGAAAGCCTCACTTAGGGTAAACATGTCAGAACGATTATGCAAGCGAAAATAAGAATTCAGATTACACTTACACAAGATGTTTATCGTGTTGCGCAAATGCTTTGCAATTTTAGTTAGATTTATGTTAATAAGCAGATTTGCTTCAAATATTCAGTTGAGTGCGATATTTATTCATACGTTTGCATTATCCAACCGAAACACTCAATTTATTTATGCAAAGCTCGGATTTGTGCATTAGAAAATCCACCTATTTATTGTCTGAATATCCAACACTTATAAATATTTATTAAATTATTATTAAAACCTTTCCAGTCCCTGGGGGTACTTGAACAAATCTTATATTTATTTGGCTTATTTGGTCGCACAAAAATATATGGTATAATAAAACAATATTTTTGTTCTTTAAATAAAAAAAAAACAGATATTTTTAATGAAGTATTTTTTATCGTGAAACTTCTTATCAATAACGAGGATGAAAAATAACTTTCTGTCTTCTCACTCATAAAATCTATTGCTTTGAATGAATGGTAAATTTTATTAGATTTTACACTAATTCAAATATTAAGCTTGATTCCTCAATTAAATAGAATATTAAACTCAAACGAAGAACCTCTGTTACTAAAATGAATTTTAATTTTACGTATTTTTGAGTAAACAAACATTTTAATAAACAGTATTTTACGTGGCAGAGTATATTTTTTACACACAATAAATAATTGTTTTCTTAGCTTTAAGAATACTTTTCTATTTGTATTTAGTTTTAAAACTTATGTATAGTGATATTATATATAGTGTTGTTATGTCACTTTTTTTCTCTTTTCCGTCTAGTGTATTTGTTTGTGCTAATCCAACGAAATATTTACATTCTCATCATACCGACAGTTACGGAGCTGTGACGCAAAAGAGAAATTCATTAGCGTCATTGACCGACCGTGGCCAAAAAATACGATGAAATACAATCATTTCAGATTTTCAAGTAATGCCTTCCTAATCTCAAATTTTAACTCAACTGAATATTTATTATATTAAAAAATAAATAAACTTTCACCAAAGTTTCTTTTGGTTTCGATGGAATAATGAATTATTTTAACGTTACTAAAACATCCAGTACATATAAAATAATTTCTAAATTCAGTACATACAAGTCTTCTAAGTCTAGTGCAAGAATTGATTAATTAAAGTAATATTTTGTTAAATAAAATAAAAAGTGAGAATTTCTATTAGAAATAATATATGTAGTTTTGATAAAGTAACAGTTTTGCTTGCTATTTTTTACTGCATTTTCAACTTTTATAGTTTTCATAAGCAAATTCATGAAAACTATATACTGAAAACGTTTAGTTATACTTTTTAAACCACCCAACAATTGTATTTCATTTATTTTTTTGAAACAAGGAAGGTTATTTTGCAATTTGAAAATTTATAGTTACTTCTATTAGCTTTCTTCTACGAGAAAGTGGGCGGAGGAAATGAACGCGAAAATAACTAGAGAAATCATAAATGCAGATTGGCAAACAAAACTATCGCCATTTTTCAACAATTTTTGATGCCAGCCACTCTCCAAATGTGTGATGGAGAAGTGAAGATTGCTGTTTCGTAACTGCAACGTTCGTCGGCCGAGAATATCAAACTCCATTGTTGTTATACGGTCAGAGAAATAAATAGCTTTTCATCGGAGTAATTCGTTCGAACCCACTTTCATTTCGACAAAGTTATGAAATTCTATGTTTTTAGTTCAAACTCTTACTTCATACTAACTTGACTTTTTTTGTTACGAGAAACCCTCGAAAATTATCACTTGTAAGCGAGAAATAAAAATTATGATTGATTAAATAACGCCTCTAAGAAGCAGTTTCGTTATTTATGAGAATAGTAAATATGATTTCGCAATTGTTTAATTGTTTAGAGAAACGTGTTAATTTATTAGATTTTTGACATCCATGAAAGCTCACTAATTAATTACATTTATGGTATCTACATGTTTTAACATACGTTATATATTCCACTGCAATACAAATTTTCACTACACCCTATTTCATAAGTTTTCATTCGGGTGTCAAGAAATTACACATGTTTTATTGACTATTGTTCTAAAATATTTTTTTTGACTCTTTACCAAATATATTTAATAGCGTCATTTTAGAATATTTTTTTAGTTTATTTCCATATAATATATCCAATAAAGATGTTTTTAATGTAGAAAATCCTACTATATATGTTACAATATTGGCGAGGTGTGACAGTGTCATGAACGCCAAGTATTGTGTATTGTACGATTAGTTAGTGAGTGGTAGGTAGAAAGTTACACGTTGCGGAAAATTGAATGCGGCTACTTATTATATTCAATGTCGGCCATTTCTGATGTTAAAAAAAATAATACAGTTTCCTTCGGTCACGATTTTAACCTCTTTATTACTGGGACAACCCAGAGATCTATAGATTATTCAGGGCCTACTCGAGATCTGCACTGCCTTTGTAGAAATGTATCTATTCAACGAGTATTTTTCTAATCGCAAGACATACAGATATCCAAGTTACCTGAACGCTTTTTAAATAATTTGACTCAAGAGTGCATGCATACTCGTACATACTATCACACCGTTTTCCTGTTAGATTAGACAGAGAGAGTTGAATCCTAGACTTTTCTATCACTATACATATCTTTCGTTTCCTTTACATCCATACACCTTGTCATACAACTCCTAAAATTTATCTGATTTTTTAACATTTTATTCTTTCAAAATATTACCAACTTGATCCAATTATATAATACTTCCCTTGGTATTCTTCTACCATGCATTCACATTTGCGCTGTAAATTTGTTTTTTTAGTTTTTCTCATTCATTCGTTCTACATGAATATCATAAACAGTTATAGTATTAATCATAAAATGATTCAATTCAGTCCAGTAGGAAAAAGTCCTGTGTATGCTCCCAGAATTTGGAGGAGGCAAGAGGAACGTATCTATGAAGAGTCTCTTGGCTTGAACGGATGGAAGCGGAAAAGGTGTCTATAGATGAAGATACGTGTATGTAGATAATTCTTGACGATTGGTTTTGGGACTTCTTTTGAAGTTTTGCTCTGGGCTAATTAAGGCAACAAAATAAATTGGTGCAAACATCAAACAATACTCACGAAATGAGATTTGAATGTGTCGAAACATATTTTTTTGTAATTTATTTGTCTTTTGGAGTTTCCTGTTTTGTGTTGACGTTATATGAAGCATTTGAAACATCAAATTTATTTCGGCCCTGAAGAAGCAGTGTTTCATTTAATAATCGATACAAAGGAGATGAGATTCTTATCGTCTGGGATGGCCGCGATCCACCTACGGGTACTGACGCGTCACTTGAGCATTTAACTTTAGTACAATAGCCACTATTGTTTTAAGCTTACCGTTAAAACTCGCAAAAAATGGCCTCTTTAAATTGTCCCGAAATGAATACCCTCAGAGGTCATGTTACGCTTATGATAAATAAAATTATCTGAATCACAATGATATATAAATACACCCTAAAATAGGATTTTACGTTTTGTTGTTACAAATTACATCATTTTATTTTTTGTACAGATTTATAGAAACTTGGAAAAATTTAAATCAAGCTATTATTACTCATCGAAAAAGAAGGAATGTCTAATTTTATAATGATTTCAATAAAACAAACTACCTATCTTCGACAAAATATTATTAAAATTATTTATTAATAAACGTGCTTTTTTGCAATCAAGTAAAATAATTTTTTATCACTTTTGAAGATATATTGAAAACAATTTTTTTTTCAAAATTCAATAATTATTTTACGTTTGTAACTGGAAATAAGAGCAATCTTATAACGTTATTAACAATTGTTATGCAATTGAAACAGATAATTAAAAAATAATTTAGTAAACTAAGATTTTTCTGACTGAGGTAGTACTAAAACTAGGTATGAGTGGCCTAACGTCACGCCAGTTTGTTGACCTGCCGGCCGAGTGTTACCGATCTCGTATCACGTACGCCGACCCAATAGTCAGTACTGAGGATTGGGTACGGATTCTGCGCGAGTGAAGCGTCAGCACTGTACTTATTACTAGAAACATCAGCAAGTAACATCTCTTGCGTCATGTTGACGCCTCATAGTAAATAAAGCATCAATTGTGCGTCAGTATTTATATATTTTTATGACGTCAAATGTTGCGGAAATTTCATTAAGATGTTTGTTTTAATGCAATAATTAAGCATATATTGATTTTTTCCTGCAATTATCTATAAAGTTACTAATGTACTTTGCCCATATTTATATGTTAGTCTTACAATAATGTTCGCTTAATGACGTTAGCGCATGTGTTTCAAAAATAAAAATGATAATATTTTTTAAGTCCAACAATCCACGGTAATAATGTTATACATATTGCCACTTAACTTAATATAATTTTAAAGAACTATTATTTTAGGTCAATTTTTGTATCGCATGTCTGTTCATTTTTATTTACCCGAGGGTGATTTTATTTAAAATAAAGCTAAATTGCATGTTCGTTACTAAAAGTATGATACTTTAAGAAATTTCCTTTAAACATGTCGCCGTCTAAGTCATTCTTAAGCATTAGATAAAACATATAGTATACATATTTTTGTGAAATATTATTTAGTTTAAAAAAGTATAGTATATTCCAGTAAAATCGATATTCTTAAATTTAAATATAAAGTAAAATTTATTTTTCTTTAGAAAATATATTGTACTATTCACCAAAATATAGGTATATTTTTTGTATATTAAATATTTATTTGATTTGAATTCAGTAGAAGTCTAAAAATGATGTGCATTTATGTTATGTACAATAGTTAAATGCATGTGATAGCATTCAAGTGTCTACATAGTTATGTTGCCACCTTGTCAGAGGCTAAATAAATTAGAAATTCGCTTTGTTAGTTGTATAAAGTTTTAAATTAGCTGCCGGGACCCAGTTAGAAGGGATAGACGATTTCTAATATATTCTGACACACTGAGGAATCTGCATAATAATTTATGCCCATTGTGATAATAAATTCCCTGCGATTGACCGACTGTGGTCAATCGTCCAAGGGAGTATAGGACATTGACCCGGCCTCCCATTTACCTCCTGCATCCTTATACATACCTGAAAAAAAATCAAACCTCATACAATTTTGAATTTAGTAAAATGAACTATTTTATCATTCTGGGATATTTTGACACCTTAAAGTATGAAAAATATCATAAGGTATACTTTTTTTTAATATGCGCTAGAGATTTATAAAATATCTTAAAACATAATATTAAAAATTAAAGGGGTGAATATATTTTTTTTAACATTTTTGAGTCCACATTGACAAACATAACATATGTCTATAAAACATTTATTCATTTTTGAAATGTTGAAGGTTTTTCGAACGAAGTAATAATATTCCATATTTACAAAAAAATATAAATTTATTTGAAACGTAGAATTAAAAAAAGTATTTTGCATTATAAGCTTTTTTATAAACATAGTGTTTTTCTAGAAGTTTTTCCGTATTCTTTGTATTTTAACAAAATAATATTTTCTTGATAATTTGAAAATAATTTGATCTGCCTGAGATACGATTCGTGGACAAAGGCTTTCTTAAGTAAACAGAGAAACTTACGATGCTAACAATCCAAATTGTCTCTTCTCATAATCAAAGAAAACTTTTCACATGTTTTGACGACCAAAAAAATAGCAAATTCATTTTTAAACACATGTTTTGGTCTAACTGTTCTTTTTATGTCGTCGAAAAAATAAACAGTTTGTGACCGTTTCGGTTCACGAAAGAGAGGTAATCATTTTAAATGTTTGAGTAAACAGAACTTAACTTAAAACTACGGATTATGGAGATGCTAAAAAAAAAAGAGTCGGAAAAATTAGATGTTGTGAAAAAAATGGCAAAACTTATTGTGTTGGGTCAAATAGTCGAGATAGTTCATTGAACTCACTAGGGTCAAATTGAGTCACACTGCAATTGTTTTTAAGTTCAATACATTGTTTCTATTTCAACAATTTGATTTGTTTAAATGGTCAGTTTATATGGATAAATAACAGGATACGGCAACTACGAGTAGGTTAAATGAATTTATATTTGTGGATCCTTAAGATTTGAATACTTTACATACAAAAATTATGACTTTTCCAATTCATATATTTTATTGATTCAATAAAAGAAAAAATATAAGATTTTTTCACAAACAAATTAATATTCCTAAGAAATTCGAATGCAATGGTCATTCCAATTGATTATATTTGTAATTTCTTGATTATGTAAATTAAATACAATTCATAAAATTGCACGAAATAATTCTAAGCATTCAATTTGATTTTATATGGGACTAAATCAAATTTATATGTGTATAACATCAGTGGTTATGATTCAAATTTGAAACATTTAAAATTATTCTGTTTTCATCTCTTCGAATTAAGTTTGGCATTAATCACAGATAGCTGTAAATCCGTGACTGGAACAACAATGACAGGAAATATTGACTATATTTTTCGCAGTAAGATTATTTGGGTTCATTGACTCCTTACTTACTCAACCCACGTGGCTTTTAACTCCTTAAAGGTTTATGTTTATGGCCAAGCAAAAATTAACACTTATTTTTGTTTGTATGTAATTTAGCAACTAAGACTAGCTTTTAAAATTCTTAAAATAACGATAAATATGACTGAGAAAAAATATCTTCTTTAAAAAACTATTGATTTTAATAGTAATCAAACTCTAAGAAATATTTTCATTATAAACATTTATTTTACGTCGGGTATTTTTTTTTTCTTATTCCTTTACTTAATGTAATTTTCAAAACCAACACTGGTAATTATTTGTTGTATTCATAAGGTCTTTTGAAGTGCTGTACCACGTGATTTGGTGTGTGGTGCCGATGTTTGGCAAAGTTGACTACGAACAAGCTCTGAAGATAACAACTACAACGTTTTTAAAACGCCAGCATCATAAGTCAAATCACGCGGTACAACACTCCAAAATACCTTATACAACTGATACGAAGAACCTCAAAAGCCTAAAACATATTTGGTATTTATTTGCCAACATAATGAAAATTTGTGTTTTTTTTTCAACACATAAAAGAAACGATAAGCACTCTTGAAATATTAATTTAGAATATCCATTATCTAAGTGTTTCCAATTTATGACAATTTTTAACTTAAACCATGAACGTTTTTGTTCACCGTTTTGTCTCAGGTGACTTGCATTCTTTTCTATGTGAGTAACTTCGCCGGAAAATTGAACCCATTGGTCTAAATAAAAAGTATTATCCGAACAAAAGCCTTTATTCAACGATTTGAACTTTATCTGTCACCTGTCTGGAACTATTCGACGGCAATAAATAACACGACGTTGGATAGGAAACAAAAAATCAATTGCCAAGTGCAAATTTGCACACTACAATAGTAACACATGTACACTTGTTTGCGAAACCTGATTGTGTCAGATGATTTATTAACCAATAAAATTATTGGCGTTAAATTTATTAGGAAATATCGTCATGGATTCAGGGATGTATAGTAGTTAATGAATATTTCAGTTTGATCCCTCAAGTTCCTCCGAATTTTATTTGATTCACAATTTTTCTAATAATTTTCTTGCAGTATAAAAAAGGATGAAATATCGTTAAGATCATAAATTTATTTTTAATACTATTGTATATAAACTCTACAATTGAATACTGTGATTTTTTTTGTTTGAAAAATCTTTTTTTTTTGTTTAAACGACCAGTCATTATTATTATATTGTATTTAATTTCTTTTAAACCCTTTTTACGTACATGCTTCAAAATTTGAATTGTTAAATCCAGAGAAATGTTTAGTTTTTGAAAACGAAATTCTGAATAATATTTAGATAATTTTTTCTTTGCCCTGATCAACGTAAATACTCCATATCACAGTTGCTAATTGCATTGCATAAATTACAGAAAATATTGAACTAAAAATGTCGCTGCGATTAACATAATCAAACATTTACAAATATGGCACCAATATTTTATGGTTACAGCTGCATTGTGTCATAAATGCTTATCCATGTCATTTGTGTCACTCAGTCATCTATGGTCATTGACTTCGCCAGTCTTTATTGTTTTTGATATATAAAAACAATATGATCTACCAAGCGATTTGCCCTGGTAACAGGGTTAATGAAATGACTTAACGCATATCCGGCATAAAATACATTTTGCAATAATAAATTGTTTATATACATATTTATAAAAATAATTTATTAACAATTCAATACTAATTTAACATCTTTTTTGCTATTTCCATTTGCTTTTATTTTTTATAAGTATTTTATATATTTAGATTTTGTAACATTTAATTTACATTACAACCCTTTATAGCTAATCTAACATATGTAAAAAAAACTGGTCCATAAAATAATATTACCCTTTATAAAAGAACGTTTTACATATATTGAATTATTTTTATAAATACTTTAATTATTGCTGAATAACATACGTGTGGGAGTTTTTCTTCAAATAAACAAATATTATACATAATTTATAACTTGAAAATAAAGTTACTATGTAACTAAAAACGCTTTTAAACTCTTCCGTTGTCAGGTTAACTTCATATTTTCGTTTTTGTGTCATGTAATTTCAATTAAGAAATTAATTTATTTCACGTCTTATTTCCATCTCTCGCTTAGCATACATACTCGTACATAGAAATAAAATGAGCGGCAAAACACACAAATTTGTGGCGTGATTTGTAAAACGCGGCGGGGGCTCAAACAAGCAACCTGTCGCGGGGGCCAGCCCCCAGCAAGTGTGTATTGATTTTCCCTCCCCCACAAGCGGAGTGTAGTACAAATTACGCTACGATGCGATGCAGGCGATCCAGCCAGCCCTAGAGGTCGTCGCCCTGTGGAGTATGGGCGTATATGTGCAAAAAATAACCAAACCATTTTCTACCTGTTTTGAGATATTTGCGAAATCGTTACACTGGCAAGTAACCTCTTGAACGTAAATTATATTTTAAGACCTTTACATACACTTTTGTGTCGAGAGATTTGTGTGTATTTTTATGGAGGTGTATGCTCATCACATATTTCAAATAAGCTTTAAAAAAAATATTGGTTGGATTTTTTTTGCATAACTACGTCCATATCGCAGTATATGTTATAGCAGCCGTAGTGGCCTATATTCAGCGGATAGTTCAACGCCCCGTTCGGCCCGGAAGGTCGTCTCAGGTCGTTGACTCTGGGGTTCCCCTCTCTATTTTCCTTCCCTACACTTCTCGCATTGTCCTTTTCCCTCCTTGGTCGTCTTTGTCGGAATTGTGCATTTTCCCTAGTAAAGTAGAATGTTTTATTCAGAACTGTGTTTTTTTCTGAGTCAATGGGAATATAATTTCAATAGTAATGATTTAATATCCTGATCTGTTAAAAATTGACATTTTCTTTTCCTGTGTTTGTGTTTTCAACGCTTAAATATAAGATCGTTCTTAAAAATCACATTATCGTAAGAATATGCCTTTTCTGAAGCAGGTATTTTACAAATATCAAATTATTAAAAAAATATACCTGTTTTGTTAAACTGTTAAGTAATAAATATATAGAAGCCAAAAAAACATATATTTGTGAATTTACACATGTAAAAATAAAAATTTACGAATTCGCTAAATTCTCTTTAAATGTTGATATATAGTAAAATTATTCGAACAAGTGTATTTAAGGTTGCGAAACTATTTACAAATACTGTAAACCTAACAACAATATGATCTGTTTGGATTTCGCTCCCTTCTTATAGCGAGGTTGTTGACTCGTGAACTCTTGCAAGTACACGCAGAGTTCACGAGAGAGGGTAAACAAATGCAATTCATTGAAACTTAAAGGCAGAATGAACCTCTTTTTCCCGGGCATCGCTCTATATTCTCATTAACTTTTAAGGCTTTTGCTGTATTTTTGATATCTATATATGTTTACATACACAACATTCTTATTATTGCAGTTGAATCTAAAATCATAAATTATTTTATTGGTTTAGTACAAAATGCATTTAAATTTGTTTTTAGTCGCATATATATATATATATATATATATATATATATATATATATATATATATATATATATATATATATATATATATATATATATATATATATATATATATATATATATATATATATATATATATATATATATATATATATATATATATATATATATATATATATATATATATATATATATATATATATATATATATATATTTTTTGTTTTGATAAAAATAATATGAAAATGAACTCAATATTTAGCATATGAGACAAAGTTTTCTTTCAAGATATTTTTTATCAAAGAACAACCTCGAGTCTGCATTAAATGTTTTTTTTGGAAATACCTTCCCAATATATATTGTAATATTTAGAACATGAACAAGGATTCTTCTGATATTTAGACATAATCTTTTAACACTGAATTAAAGATCTTCAAGAGGCTCTCTTGCATCGTTTTTTATGTCAATACCTTTAACATATTTCTCCTTCATAAAATATATTTGTTTACTAAAAAAAAAAATTCTTCAAAACACGAGTCGTGTGTTAAAATTAACTATTACAAGTATAATATTATTTTTACCGTTTGTACAAAATAGGCAGGTCATTCGTACTATCGGATTACCAGGAAAGCAGTAATGACGACACGTATCATCACAGTTAGTGTGTCATACACGCACACACCCGTAGTAGCGCCTCCATACGGGCGGGCGAACCAACACAGGCTAGCGGATAACTGCATATCGCTCACACAAATAGATCGCTCTATGTGGGTAAATAGAAGCCTCTGGTTCATTGACCTACTGCAAAATATCTTATGCGTTCCTGCGCGCCGGGTCGACCCCCGTTCCCTCCGTACCCGTACCCATCCCTATCCGTACCACCACAAGGTGCTCGCCCGGGAAAGCTGCACGAAGTTTCCACAGTCAAGGGGTTCATAAAATATGTCAATATACTATTTTCTTCCATGCTACCCTGGACATAGTTTCCAATTACGAAAATATTTTGAATATGGATTTTCAAAATTCAATAAGATTCAATATTCGTAATTTTAAATAAGGGCTAATTTTAAATGGTTTTTATACGCACTTCATATATTTAATATATCATTTTAACATTGTTAATGTAATGGAAAAAAATATTTGAACTTGGTGTGCGGACTAGTTAGTAAGATTACAGCAGACTCCCAGCTCGGGGGTTGCGGGTTCGATTCCCGCTGGAACCCTGATTTTTTATGAAGGATTCTAGTCTGGTCTTCACTTAAGGTTTCTGATTTTTTTTTTTATTTAGTTGAAATAGATAGTCATGTGGCGCTGAGGTCATCAGGTATCTCACCTGTATATAACGAAAGTGTAATACAATAAATTTTATAGGAAGTTTTAAACGTCTTATTCAATTCTATGTTATTTTCTTAATAAATACTACTATTTTGATCAATCCTGTTCAGGGATGTTTTTTAAAATATGGTTGAAATTTTCACAAATTTACATTGGATATAATATCTTCAATCTAAGTAAAGTAACAATAAAGCCTCCAGAGTGTTCGAGTTTCATGAGTCGAGGTACTCGGGCGGTCGCGGCCGTAACGGAAAAACAATTTCGCATCGCGCTGCATTCCGTTCTCGTTTGCAGAACGGGAGCGGGGCAAGCAAGAGTTCACCAGAGCTCTTCCGCATATTACTAAAAACTCGGTCCCCGCGTTGCATCGGATGCAATGCAACCTGATGCAACTAGCTGGCCGAGCCGTTAACTCGCTCTCAACAAGGAATAGGAAATCTAACGGCTAGCTGAATGCGGTTTGTCGCGTCATTTCTCGAGTAAGAGATCAGGTATTCTCGTCTCTGGTTGCAATGATTGTCGCCAGGCCTTGCGGAGAAGGCGTTGGGTTTAATCTATAACTAATAGGCAGTCGAGACAACATGTCGAAATTCTTATTGCAAAGCAAATCGTTTTGAAAGATTGTTAGGTGGTTTGGAGTCATAAAATTGTTTGAAATCTCATTAGTGTTTTCCTAGATTGTAATAACTACTAAAAACAGCTGCGGTTTCCGAGTTACTATAAAATGAGGTAATATTTATTTCTACTGGAAATCCACCCGCTTCGTACCCTTTCGTCTATTTTAACATTGTAATGAAATCTTAAATTTAGAAACTTTTGATATATACGCTATATAGGATGCTAAAAAATATTATATTATATAATGGAACGTCTTAGTCATTATTATACGCAATATATTGAATTGATATCGGAAACTCGGAATAAACTACCCGTATATACTATATGTACATTTTTCTAAAGGTACCCAATACACTTCAAGAATAAAAGCCAATTCTTTTGGTTATTTAGTACGGTTTTAAATAAATGTAAATAAATATAGTTTTATTGATAGCAACATAGTATGAACGTATATAAATATATTACGAAATCGTACAAATATCTCAAACAAATATCAGAAAATACATTTAAGAGAGAAACTATAAAAAGGTCTGGGCTCATCTCGTAACATTCCCCTCGGTCAAGACACCCCACCGATATAGGGTGAGCCAGGCCGCGAGTGCATCAGATGTTTCTCAGTCCACACCTTTGTATGGTACATCTAGATTAAGAAAAAAAGACAGAAAATTAATAAGTGAAAATAAAAAAGTAAACCCACATACACCACCTCAGATTAACTGTAAGCGAAAAATGCTGATAGAAGTCCAAATTTTATCGCAATAAAATTACAAATAGAAAATGACGTTCATACATACAAACTTCAATACGTAAAATGAAAATAAATAAGCAGTAATATAAAAATGAATGAGAAGATAACGGACACACACACGCGCGCACACAACCCCCAATTCATCGCTAGTGAAAAGAGAGAAAGCAAATAAGAGTCCAAATCACAAAAAAAAATTACTAACTATTTAGAAGGAAACATTTCAGAGCATTTCTGATGTTAACATTTCAGAACATGTTTTGCATATAAGCTACAGTTTTAAGTTTTCTTCAGCCAGATACAACTCAGAGCCTGTTTCTTTTATATTTGACTTAGTTTACATTCGCATCTAACTGTGATTTCTTTGCACTCAGTGAGATAATTTTAGTAAAGCACTTAAGATCCACTTCTTATAAATACTTTGGTCTGTTAACCTGTCATCCATACACGACACCAGACTATTTTTTTTGTATTCTGTCAACCTCGATCCACGGCAAGCAGTAACATCTGAGGATAGTCGGTCATCTCGATAGAGTTCACACGGGCGACAGCAGTCAGCAGGCACATGCCGATGTCGGCCGCTCGGACAGTGGACAGTGAACAGCGGTCCTGACCCGTCTAACCGGATTGCATGCTTGGAAACAAAATGAAAATTGATAAATCCGATCAGAAACGGTCTTGTTCCATGGACTTGGGTATTGCTAAACGTGATATACAAATTCCATGCAAAACGCATGCATTAGATCTAATTAATGGAAGGAAAAAGGATAAATGCATAGCTCCTATTATTTTGCATCTTACGTATATATAATATATAGCTATGTGATTCTACACACAAGTTGTCCAAATTTCTTTGCATTGACATTCTGGTTATTAGTATATTCTTGGTTCGTTTATTTTTGCCTTTATAGTTCTTCCCATTTTCAACATATCGATTTTCACAGTCCTTATTTAAGTCCATTAGTGAGTTTTATTTGATTTGATGCATTTATTCTAATTCGATTATTGATTTCCTATTTTTATATTCATCCAAAAGTTAATGGTTTCATAAGTTGTTTACACTTTTAAAAGCTTATTTTAAAATTAAGGTTGGGATTATGGGTGGCGTTTTCTTTTATCGTCGTGATCTCGGGATCATTTTTCATTTTTGGCCGCTCGCGCAGATATGCTCGCTATTTTCGTTTCGAAAATGAGCTGTGACGCCTCTGGTCTCACTGAGAGCATTATTGTCTGATATCTATTTGAGTCCACTGTGAGCCAGAATCATTAATCACCAGACGACGCCAGGTAGCCGCGATGTCGTAAAACTCTGCTAATCTCGTCATGTAACACCAGCCCGACTGTGCGGTGTGCGCTCCTTCAGTTCATCAAGTGTCGTAACTCAGATGGACGATTTAGGTTTGATGATACTTGATTCAAAATTATTTGGAACTAAAATTCAAATAAAAATATTAATGAGTTTGATTACAAAATTGTTTTGTTATGTTATAGGACAAATTTATTTAAAACAATGTTATAATATAATATATACTCGTAGGTTATTTTGTAAAAAAAAAAACTTTACATTATATTTACTGAATACTGATAAAGAAAAATTACATGGTATTTGTACTTTTACAATAAGTCCAAAAAATCCTTTTTGACTGAAGATAAATTTTGCTATTGTATTTTCTTACAAATAAAATCTTAGAGCATTTATGCATCCATAAGGAAAATATCTCGTTTCAACGAAACTAACAGGAATTCAACAGAAATCATCGTGTTTTTTGTTGTGGTTTGATGCATTATGATAATTATATTCTTTATAATGCGAAAGACAAGGTGATCGCTCGGTTAAGATGTCCCGTTTAAGTTGTCTGGAAGGTTAGTCACCTCACGGCGCATACCTCTGGCGAACTCTGTTTACTTCGCATTGCGGTGCATTGAAACTGGCGGCTAGAAAGGAACATGCGATGCCTGAAGGCACCAGTGTAACAGAGAGAGACCGAGTTTATTGCAGAGATTGACAAACAGTCGATTGCGTACAACTCGTTTCGGAGCAGAATTTTTTAAATTACTCCAAGTTGTTTTTATAATGTTTTTCTTATTTTATCTAAACGCATATTTTAGAACACAATAAGTTATTTCTAAGCTCCCAATTATTTTCATTCTCTATCACCACTCATATCAAACACAATAAGAGCAATTGATTTGAAACAATTAAGCTGTGAAGATATTAAGCTCCTTACACTGATTTTTTTTTACAATATAACGCTAATGTACTATAAAAACGAGCAATTCAATATAACTTATGTAGTGATATTTTAGTAAAATACATAAATAATTATTCTAAACCATCTCTATATCTACTTAAATAATATTACGGTCGATGTTTTCTTTTTTTTTAATAATTCTAATGGTTTAAAAGTTTGCTGATCCCTGACATAGAGGAGTGCGAGTATTGCGATATTATGCGGCGGGCTGGCGTGCATTCGGAAATCACGCAACAAAGCCGATGAAAGTCGAGAGGTCCGTGGGAAATGGAAAAACCACCTCTGTGGAGGTCTTTTCTACCATGAAAGTGCGAGGGGAAAATTTCCAGAACATCAAAGAGAAATCATGATAACTTGTCGTGTTGCGATTAACTCTCACCCTTGCTGGTACAAGTTACATCACGGAGATGAACAAGGTTAATATTTTTTTTAATCTTTCGTTAGCCTTTGACAATCACACATTCATTTTTTGAAGACATTTTTTATAATTGAAATGTGTATTAGTTTATCATAATATGATTATATTATGTCATAGATAAACTTATGAAACGCTGGAAACGAAAACCTACAAATGAAATTTTATTCCAGTTTGACATAAATAAAATACAGTTTATTTATGAATAACCAACCTACTATTGTATTGTATTATGCTTTCGTTGTACAAAGTTCAACCTGTTGGGTTTATTGCTATGTCGAAATCGTTTACAACCAACCATATAGCTGTTAAAGAGGTCTGAATTCAGAATTCCTTTAAAAAATGAGTACTAACGAGAATCGAACGCGTATACTTCGGGTTGGTAGACAATTGTCTTACCAACTAGGTTTTGAAAATCATCACTTGGAAATATGATGAATTATAATATATAAATAAAAAAAAACTTTAAATATATCATACTATAAATTTGTATAATGGTCGATGAAAATATACTATAAATTTGTAT
>OX463840.1:35629451-35724224 GCA_949825065.1 Odontocerum albicorne
ATATATATATATATATATATATATTTTTTATTTTTTTTTATTTTTTTATTTTTTTTTAATTCAGTTTATTCTGTTTCTATTATGACTTACCTCCGTCTGCATTTTTTTCTCGGTCACCTCAACCACGACTCTCAATTATGCTTGCATAATACATTGATTTAGTCAGTCAGTCGTCCTACATGTGTTCAACTCGTCCAAATCACTTCAACATTCTTTTTTCACCCTAATTAATACAAAACACGTGTACTTAAATACTTCTTTCAACTTTGACTTCTTTGTTTTCTATCATAAAAAATATAATCACGTTTTTAACAGTGCTTAAAACCATAGAATAAGTAAAAATATATAATCGAATGAATATACAATGAAAAATTTCGATTTTACGCGAGTTTGCATCATCATCTTTATTATTCTTCCATTTTTATGACTTCATCACACGCAAATATGTTCAATTGCGGAAAAATATCGCTTTTTACCGAGATGAAAACGATTATTAAATCTTTTAATTAATAAAAATGAATCTAATTATTACATACTGTGATTCTCCTCCAGTCTGGGTAAAAGTATTCGTGATGAATAAATAATAAATAAACAACAATTTGTTGTATAATCGAAATCATTGTTGAAGAGCCGACCTGGATTCGAATCGAGAACAAGCTAGTGGGAGATTTAAACCGACTCGCTCAGCTACTAATGTTTTGATACGTGTGTGTTATTTAGTATTGATTGAATAAGCAAAGTAATTTGCAGTGTATTATATAAATTACACAATTGTTAGCAAATCTTTTATGAATTGTAATGACTTAATAATTAGTTTAGTTTTTAGAAAAAAAATAATTAAAATATACATTGACATTTTGTATTGTATGTACTTTTGTTGTATTGTACTTTTGTTGTATAAAGTTCAACCTGGTGGGTTTATTGTCGTGTAGCAATCTTTTCCAACCACCAAGAAAGATGTTCAAGAAGCCTTCAATTAAAACATTACTGGAATCCTTTTTGAAAAAAATCTGGGTTTCATTGGGAATATAATCCGCAACCCCTGAGCTGGAAGACAGAAGTACGTACACTAAGCCACGAAGGTCATTTTTTATGTTTATTATTTTTATGAAACCTATTTTTTTTTCTTTAATATCTAGGCATGATTTTTTGTCTCCGTACTTAAATTAATTTTAATAAAGCACTAAATTGCAACGAATCCTTTGAATTTCAGTAAAATTTTGCGTCTTTCACATGAATATTACTTTTTATGAATTTCGCTATATACCAGCGATAAATATATAGAATATATATTTTATTTTCTGAATCCGGAAAATAGCTCATTTATTTATTTTTATTTTGCAATTCATAGATTTTTTTTTATAATTTTATTTTCTGATTTTTCACATCCTGTTCCAGTTATATGTGTATCATATATTTGATGAAGATTGAAATATTTATTTATCGTTAACGTTATTTATTACATAACACAATATTACCAAAATTTGGAATAAATGTTTAAAGTACTCGTAGTATCGTTGTTTTTTACTTTTTGTAAGCAAGCAATTCGGTGAAAAATGAATCCAATCAGTCGAACGTCAGTCAATAATATGTCTCGACTCGATCGATTATCCTCACGGGCGCACGCTGCCAAGGGGGAAAGACTGGTATAGAAGAATCTAGAAAAGTCGTCTGCGTAATATTGAGGTAGGAAAGTACCGCCGTTTGGCTGACGCCGCCGGGAGGCAGAAAGAAACGGCTAGGCGGCAGGGTTGTAGGGAGGGGGGACGTGACGTCGGCGTGACGTCACCTGCGTCGAATATACATTTTCTGACAACGGGCGGGCCGCGAGGTTAACGGCCTCCGGTCGTTGCTCTTTGCCTTTGCATATCGTGCAACAACCGGACCATCGCGCGCGCGTGTTTCGTCTGTGTGAGTTTGGCCAGTTTGCGTGCATTGTTCGAGTGTGTGTTGTTATGCATGGCGTGGGCAGGATACGAGAAGCCGTTTCCTTCGATGGGGGCATTCGGGAAGAGACCTGAATCGATCCCGAGTACCGTTGTTTCGCAACCTCCGCCATTGGAATGTGTTGTTGCCTCACATGGGCAATGGAGCCACGTGGGGAAATAGATCACCGGCTCGCACTGCTCAAATTCAAACATCCTTTCCATCTTAGGTAGCTCGTGGTTGCACCTTCATTTAATAAAGCTACAAAAATACAGCAGTATACTGAAATAAAATGCCGATTTTTCTTAGAAATCTTTGCTTATTTTATTTCTTTATACGTATAATAATTTATATGTAAAATTAGACAGAAAAAATGTCTTGTATTTTAGCGTTTGAAGTACATAGTTATATTTTTTCATTCAACATTTCAAGTAACACAGCAAATTTATGCAGTATAAAATATGTTATGATTTAGCTATGCAACACTATATGACTGTTAATGTGTTTAAAAAATAGTATTTAATTTTGAATTTCGAAATAACTATGTTTTTCAAAAACTCGTAATCTCTTAGAAAATAATTGATAAAAAAATAACGGTGTTTACCGCAGCTAAAAGTAATGTGTGATTCTTGATTGTGTTTCCTTTGTTTTTAACCGATATTTTATTTAAACAAAACAAACAAGTCGATTAACTAATCAACATACAAATGAGGAAAGTATTACTTTTAATTATGTGTACCAAACTAGCGGCGGCATTATAATAGTACTCGTGTAACGTTTAATTCATGGTAGTGAAGGTGTTTCTTATTGATGCCTCATAATGATGACTTGTGGCAAGTAAGACTAATTACAACGTAATACCACATCGTTTGCTCTCATTAATTTACCCAATTTCGAGCATATTCTATATCTCGAGTGTCTATCGTTCCACTTTTCATGGGCTATCGCGCGTAATGGATTTCTGAACGATCTGATTTTGAACCGAAACATTGAGCATATTTTGAATAGCAAATCCAATCAAAGTTAGCCACGATCCGTTTGGAACTCGTTTTGATGCCCGTCCAAAAGTGTCGGTGTTGTCAGTTTACATCAATCACTCATCTCCTAGGCTGCAACCGTTGCCGTGCGCTCGCCTATGCTCGTAGGCGGCGTGAAGCAACCGAAATAATAAAGTTGGTCAGAAAAACAAACTCGGTTCCCGTGAAACGCCGCTTAGTTGGCCGTTTTTACATTTTACCGAGCGTGATGTCGGAAGTGACCGAGATATCTGGCCGATCACGAACCAGAATAACCATTTTCTGAAAAATGTTTAGTGTTGCTTGTGTCGACTGGCAGTCACGGAGTCTGGTTGTTTACCTCTTTTTTGTTGACTTTGCTGCTACTCCAGTGGTTTTATGGTCGCCTGCTGGATTGATCTTAAGCGTTGCACCTATCATCGTGCGTTAGGCGACTTGTGAACACATTCTAAACAGAGATGTTGGAAATTCTTCTGCTTTCATTTTCTTTAAACAAACACTTACGCAATATTATATTGTTTCGAAAATTAAAAAATGTAATAATACGATTTAAATTTTTATTAAGATCTTAACTAATATTTTTTTCAATCAAAAGAATCCTCATTTACCATATTATGTCAAGGATTTTATCAATTTACCTGCCTTTCGAACTTAATAGACTGAAACTCGACAACGCATTGTATTATATCTGTTGATGCATAAAGTAAAAAAAAACCTTGGTCCCTTCAGAAATTAATTATGAAAACTTAAAAAAAAATGTTTCTCTTTAAGTGATTGCGATTAATAGTGGTATCGTGAAAGTATTTTATTCAATGCGCTGGTACTCCATGGCAGATCGGTGCCAATGGCCAGGACTGATGCCTTGCGAAATATCAACTTGTTATTCGTATAGCGTCAAACAGTATAGAACGCTATTCCTATCCCCATACATTTCATATACTCGTACTTTGTGTGCTAACACTGTGAGAAGAAAAAAATAAGAACTTAATTGATTCAATAATTTCAGATATTTTAAAACTTTCTCATTTAGCTAGTATACGTGTATATAGACATGTGTATGTGTTTAATTTTGTTAATATAGATTTTAAATTATTTAATAAAAATCGAAATAAATTTTCAGTATATTTTTTATTACTAAATTGTAAACTAAATTATAAAACACATATATGATATGTTCTCTGAAAATATTTCCTTTCCTGACTTTTTTCCTACACATCGTTTGTATTGCCATCAAATTATTTTTTATCCTATAACATACATACTCGTAATTTGTGTTAATCTCAATGGCCATATTATACCTCGTTGCGTGTAGTCTATCCAGCACACTTTTTTCTACACATTTACTTCAATTCAATCCTATCTTTGGTCTCAAGTATCGATTAGAAATGGTATATTGTGTAGATACGTTTGATTTCGCATCGATGTCGGTATAATGTTGCCCCAACTGTTCATGATGACAATGCGGATCGGTTCACTTTCTAACTATCATATTGGTAACGATTTCAAAATGGCAAAACAATATTACCAGCCAATTTTCCGATTCAATCATTAAAAAGCTATCACATTTTGTTCCTAAATGAATATCCGAAGAGAAGATTCGAGAGGAAAACAATATCTTTGGTTATGTAACACACGCTATTCTATCATTACGCACATTCTACATGAGTGGTCTCGCAAAAGCATTTCCGATAGTAAAAAAAATAAACACAATTTCAAATGTCATTATTACTTTCTCGAATGACATTTTGACTGTTTATTTTGATGTGATTCCAGTTAAGTGTCTTATTTCTTTCTGGTTAATTACTTTATTGTAATCTTAACTTGAGGTTATTCGAATTGATTTAAAATTTAGGGAATACCTTTAATATTGAAATATTAAAATGCAGTAATTATAAACATCATAAATTTTTTATATTCCCTTTACAATAGCGAATCATTTTAGTGCTGAGCATTAATAAAAAAATATATATTTTTTCTATAGATAATGTCAAAACTTTTACATATAATCGAGAGACTTAAATATTCATTCATGCTATGTTGAGTAAATTAAATTACGTTTAAAAACATGCCATAAACAAAAAAATTAATACTATACATATATCATATATTTTAAAGATATATTACTTCATTAGAATTGTAGAGGATTATCTATATGTATGCTTTTTTGTTATTTGTATTAATTCCAATGAACATGATTCAAATTCAAAATGTTCTAAATAATTTGTTTTATGAAACAAAAAGTAAGTAAAGTCATGAAAATGAGTTCCCATAACGATAAATCAAGCACAATTCGAACCAATCGACGTCCATTATAATGAATTGCTGCAACTTCCTCGTTTTCCTTTTAGGTCGGCCAGTGAACCAGACCCTTCAGTACAGTTCTGTCGAGAAGAATTAACTCTTGGGTAGCTTTATGGGTCACTGTAGATCACGATACACCGACCAGGGCGGCCTTTGTGATACTTTGTTTGAATGTAGAACCGTAATATTTTGCTTTATTTAGAAGAAATATTAAAAAGAAACGCAACCTCAATACCGATAAAAAATAATCTTTAATATAATTACACCGCTAAAATGATTATTATTTATTATGAAAAAAAAATAAAATCTTGTTATTATTTTATGGTATAATAACCTAAAACCAGACACATAATACGAAGCGTTTTTTATGCACAAGCATAATATTTTATTAAAAGTAGTGTTTTATTAAAGGGTTTATCCCTATAAAAAACTGACAAAAAATCAATATTGTGTATTTGCACAAAAATAATTTTCTTAATATTCCTCATGAAATAAACTATTATTCAAAAAAAATACCGTAGATACGCAAGAACATAATTCTTTTATTTTCCCTGCATTTAATGTAACGGTTGATGAGAAGCTACTATTATCTAGAATTGGGTATTCCTCACTTTTATCGTTAATTTGGCCATGATTCAACAACTACGTTTTTTTAAAATTAGTAACAAATTTTTCCTCTTGTCTGATTCACGCTGTTCCACATTAAGTATGCGTCACACGCTTTAAACCTTTTCTTCGGTAAGGTCAACGACACCTCATCCAATCTGGTCTCCTGATCACGTATTGGCTCAGGATATGCAAGATGACCGTTTGGAATTCACGAAGTGCATTGTGAATTCAATTGTTTCTATGGGAATATTCCAAATTATTTTCTCTACGGTTTTAAAGGATCTTTTTATTTGTTTGATCACCATATCAAAAAATAAAAGTGCAATCCTAGATAGCAAATTTTTTTTGAAAGAATTTTATATAAATTTTTGAATATCCAAAAATGTGCACTAGTTAAAGCAAGTCCATATTCAAACATGTTAAAATAAATAATATAATTGATACCTTAGAAATACAATATTGATCTTAGCAAAATGATGCATTTTATGATTCTGAAAACTGAAGTGAAAAGAAAATGAATTCTTATTATTTTGTATATTTTAGTATGTACTTTTAAAAAACCATACTATTGTTTAGTAGTTTCTTAGAGTTCTAATAAATAAGAATAAAAATACGGTTCCACATCATGTGTCGAAATATGTCTACTTTGGAAAAAATAATTTAGCTGGAAATACAATATTCAAACATTCTGTTTTATAAATCAGTCCTTTCATTCGGTTTTATTAACACGCTGAAACGTTGATCAGATAATACGTCGTCGAGTCGGGCAATTTGGTGCGTGTTGCAAATTTTCCGCATTGCCGCGTGCAATTTTTGTGCATGTTACGAATAAATAAAATCATCCCTGATTACATAAACAGAGTTGACGTCCGGAATGTAGGCTACTGACCCGAGGCCCCAATGCGCTGTCCACTGCTCATTGCTTACTTACTGCTTAGCGCGCGTCACGTGTTTACTGTATTCCAAATCGGATTGCTTAATTCCTATTCTCAGAATATACGAGTAT
This sequence comes from Odontocerum albicorne, assembly GCA_949825065.1. Taxonomy (NCBI): domain Eukaryota; kingdom Metazoa; phylum Arthropoda; class Insecta; order Trichoptera; family Odontoceridae; genus Odontocerum; species Odontocerum albicorne. Next base: position 35,636,310 of record OX463840.1, read on the forward strand.
ATCTGTATTTCGAGTATCGTAAACAACACTTGGCCGTATAGTGCTGGGCACTTGGCATATTCAGTATTCACCAATATGCATCTGGCATCAATACAGAAATTAGAAAACTAAGCGTTGCTCTATATTGAAGCTTACGGCGCAAAATCTCCAAGTGCCAGATTGATTTAGGGATGCAGTTTAATATTAATGATTTTTTAAAATTCTGTATCAAAATCTGATAAAGGACATTAATTAATAATTAAAAATTAATTGAATTTGTTACAGAAAATAAAATTAAGGCGAAATAGTTTTTTTATTCAACTTATAATGAATTCATAATAAGTATTAAAACGTTAAAAAATTTAACATTTTAAGATTTAGATCAATAATTTATTTTTAAAATAGATACACAAATTATAAGCTTTTTAGTATTTGACTGACTTTTTTATTTTAGCCAGCCCTGTTTTATAATTTGTGCTCATTTTTATTTTAGCCAGCCCTGTTTTATAATTTGTGCTCATTTTTAACTTCTTTAACATGTGACTCCTGCATTTTTAAATACTAATTTGATTTCTTTTTTTTTCTCGAATACAAAAACACCTGACTTAATATTTTTACAATGTCGCAACAGAAAATTGTAACTTTTTAAACTCGTATTTTAAAGCTTTTCGAATATTGTCAATTATAAAATATTTAAGCTAAACTCTAATTAATGACTCGTTTATTTGAAATACAATAGAAATTTCATGCATGCATTTAAGCAGGAGACTGAAACAGAGGAATAAAAAAACAATCATTAATCGCTGAACTGACGGCGAGTTAAGTCCTCAAGCCTGATTTATTTCAATAGTAAATTGTAAAATCTCATGAATGAACGGGCGCGGGCGGGTCGCCTGCCATAGACAAGACTTGGGCGTTATGTATGGAAAAAGACCCTTCCTACTCGTATAAAACACCTTTAATTTTTTATTAAAAAAATCGAATACAAACTGTATTTTTATTTCTTATGAATTATCAATCGGGTAAATGTAAATGTTATCACTAAATTGAATCGTACAAAAAATCAACCATATGATGGTAAAATTGACTATCTTCATGATGGAGAAAGATTATTCGCACATCCTTTATGTACGAATAGATCACACTTATGCATGTATTGTTTTAGTGTATGTAAATTGTTGCATTTCAACAAGCCTACACAGCCTTAAAAACTTAAAATCTAAAGTTTCGAAGGAAAATATGTCCAAATTCTAGCATAATCGTCAGATTCAATATGTTGCAGCTTTTAGGAGGATACTTTTGTCGATTTATAACGCTCCTAGACATCATTTAAAGCTGTCAATAAGTTTGAATTCAAATCAAATAAGTTTTGAAAATAAATCCAATCCGAAAGTGAAGTTGCTGGGAATCAAATCCAGAATGGCAGCTAGTTTAGCATGAAGATTAACCCCTAGAGCATAGACAATAAGTTTATTGATATTAAAAATATAAGATAACATTTACTTTAAAGTCTCTTTACGTGTACGTATTAAGAATTTAATTAAAAAAAATAATCGAATCCATATCTTAATGCAAAGTGCAAACTATAACATCTAAGGCGTGACAGATGAGTTTATATATAAGTTTCTCAGTAAATACAAATAAGAATAACAAAAGTATATGCATTGAAATATTAACTATCACAGAGATAATAAAGTTTGAACCATATTAATTTTAACCTCTTAAGTAAGGTACAATAGACTTCCTTTCTCGCCAAAATATAGATTGTCTCGTATGTTGCAACTTGTAGAATGTGGGGCTGGACATTTTGTGCATATACATGTCTATATGCAGACGTTTTTATACTTCACCCAGTTGCGCAACATGCGGCAGGTCGGTCATTATTGTTGTCACTGTAGTACATCGACCCGGCGGGTCGACGACCGATTAAGTGTTGGCCAGGCGGTGCACCCCACCCGTTGCCCATCCTGCGCTCCCGGTACACATGCAACAGACAAGCCGATATTTGGGGGGCCGGTTTAAGAGACAACGAATACTGTTATTTATGATGCCTCTTCGTTCGTGGAATGTGCAAAATTTCCGCTGGCGCTTCGGTCATACTCACCTGAATGATGATATCATCGTTTTAAGTAAATATATAATTTGTTCCAGTTCATCTATAGTATCTGTCTGATATGTTTTCATAGTATTCCAATATTTGTTTGTCTGATATCATGTTTTCATGGTATTCCAAAAATTGTCCATGTATCACCCCTTTCACAGTATTTTGAAGATTCATTTCATAGACCGAATATTTTTTAAATTATTGTTTTGCTGTTGTTGTGCTCACTGTAGTTATTAATTAGGTTGTAATTTTGAGATATTTATTAAGATCACAAACAACTTTTTTCATTTATTGATTGATTTCCGAGAAATCTTCAGCAGAAATTAATGTAATCACGAAACTAACGAAATGAAATAAAAAATTCCAAGTAAAGAAGTAGTTGAGATTTTTATTTTTTATTTAGTTTTGAGAGTTCTATTTTTTTTTCAATTAACCAGCAGACTTCATAAAATGATCGTCACTCAATTCTTGAAATTCAATTTGATATATTTTTAATATACACATCTCTTTTATCGTACCGATTGAAGTACAAGTATGTAACTGAATAATTTCAAGGATTTTTTTATTGAAAACACTGAGTTTGTTGCCCTACAATTCTTTGTTATCTTTTATAGGACAAATAGATAAGATCAGCTAATACAGAAAATTATAAGATTTATAGTAATGGAATGTGCAAAGTTTACAATAAATGACAATAACTGATTTGAAATGTTATCCTTAATTATAATATTTTACCTTAAAAGAGTTAAAAATCTTAAAATTTTTGCTGAAAATATTTTATTTTTTTATTCAGTATTTAAACTGAAAATATGATTTGGTAGGTTTAAAATATTGTAACTTTCATTCTCAAGGCGTTATAAAAAAACATTACAGATTTTGACATCACCTTAAGGGTGAAGGCTGCTACGCCTTCGAAACGTCAGCCAGGCATGTCAAACACGCGGCCCGCGTGCCACGTGCGGCCCGTCACCAATACATTTTCAGCTGCTTGTTTTCTACCAATACTCTAAATACGGCTACAACTTGAAAAACGTATTTGAAACTAGTGGAAAAGAGACGTGAAAGTATTCCATCATATTTATATGAATTGGCAAGTTTTATAGCTTGATGAATTTCATTTTATCTTATAAACGTATTTTTTAGTTAAATTTGAACGAGTATATATTTTTGTAAAATCTGTCATGAATTTAAATAATGTTTCTGTGTCTAAGACTACCAGATGTATTATGTATAACCACGTACACAACATAATGAAAATAAATAAATTATATGAAGAAATTTTTTATTAACTTTTTTACCATTCTAACCAATAGTTAAGTTTCTTAGTAATTTTCCACGTTTTTTACGAAGCTCATGCATGATGTATTGAAATCAAAACGTTTTCTCTCTAAAGTAAAACCGCTCTATTTACAACATGTAAGTCGACTTTCTTGTGCACTTTCTGCATTACGTATTCGCAACACGCGTCTTGAGCGGCGCAGAAATGGTCTTCGCAACTCGGTGTGAAGGTTTATTGGCCAGCCCGATGGCACAACACTCGCACCTGTGCACTGCCGCTATTCCTCTCTGATGCAACACCCTGACTCTCTAAATTTATCGCGCGCGCCACCTAAACAATACGCCTCTATCCGCTCGCTTGTCATGCTCCCCCGATACACTAATCGGGTATCAACCACCTTACTGTTGGCGATAGTACACACAAGTTACATTCAATTCATATCATCCTGCATAACAAATGTGTTTACGTTCCAAGTCTTGTTTATGTTTTATAACATTTGTCATACATTCTAGAAATCCTCACATTATCAGCAGACGGACCGCAATTTTTATCGTGTCCCAAATTAACGCCGATAGGGAATTTAGCGAACTCAACCAAAACGTGATAAAATAATTGTCGTATCCTGCCAGCCGCCGGTTTATATTTGTTCACCACAAAGTGTTTATTTGGAACATTTGCATCATACTTGGTAGTAGCTTGACTGAAATCCGTCCGAAAATGTATGCCATATTACATTGCGCGAGGTCAACGAACCGCGTTTACCTTCGAGTCGATCCAGCGAGAGCCATTCGCTAGGGCCCAATCAGCGAAACTGGGCTGACTGCAGCATACTCGCCGTCGGTCAGTAGGATCCCGGATTATCTGTTAATTAGGTAAATCTGCTGAAATATTAGTAGGTATTAATTAATCGCAAATATTTGGGCGTACCGTTAGCGAGGGGGGATGAGGTCCGCTAGTGACACTCTCACTTTCCGAGTGTGGGGCGCGAGTTCACCGGCCGAAAACTAGGGCACGGGGCCTCGCCCCTCCCGGCCCCCGGCCTCAGCCCCCTCCATTCGCGGGAGCTATGAACTCGCAGTTGACGCTGGCGCTCCGAGCCGAGCAGTCGCAGTGCTTGCATTTCCCAGAGCCGACTCAGGACGGCTGCACTCTCAGTCAGTCTGCAGTGAAACTCCGACCCGCGCGGTCGGCTGTGACGATAGAGCTGTCAGGTGTTCTGTGCGCGAAACACACATTCAGGATATTTGGTGAATTGTGATGTCTCGTACGGCACTAAAGATTCTATATTATTTTGAATTCGGATACAGACAATAATAATTCCTAACCCGCGTCGGTTAATATAGTAGACTGAGTTCTGTGACTGTGATGTTTTGACTCACGCCATATTTAGTCAAATTTAGTAAATATTTTTAGATAGTCAAAATGGGTTGTGTATACAACAGCGAGGATCTCACTCCTCCTCAAGGAGACCTTCTGACCAAGAAATCGGACTTGCTGAAAAAAACCCACAGCGTTTTGGTACAAATGTTGGAGTCCAAGCCTCTGTTCGAGGGAACTCCGACGGAGGCTGTGTCAAGCGACTCAGGCTGCGACAGTGACTCTGGGGGCGAAGGGGCTTGCCACTGCGCCCCCCATTCAGACTCTGAAGACGCAATGAGTGACGGTGGTGGTGATGATTCGCAGGGTTTCTTCCGGCGGTCCATCCAGCAGAAGATCCAGTACCGGCCATGCACCAAGAACCAGCAATGTTCCATCCTCCGCATCAACCGCAACCGTTGCCAGTACTGTCGCCTCAAGAAGTGCATCGCTGTTGGCATGAGCAGAGATGGTAAGAATATATTTTTTTTCTTAGATTTTAAAACACCATAACGCAATTCTACAATGTAATGTTCTTAGAACTTTTTTTAAATCTAATGCTAACTTTACATCAATGAGGTATTTTATTTGTATTTTTGTTTAATATCCTTTAATATCGGCAACCTCCTTGAACTAGCTAGTTAGACGTATATCTTCCAGCCCGAGGATTGTGGGTTTGATTCCCGTTGATACCTAGTTTTTTTTTAAAGATTTCTATTCTGTTTTTCGCTTAAGGCCTCTTTAACATATTTGTGTGTATATAGATGTATGCATATACATACTTTTTTATTTTATATATATCTTTTTTAATGTTATTTTTTTTTGTGTTTTTTAATGTAATTGAGCTAAGCCTGTATTGAGAAAATAAATAAATAAAACATATGTTTGGTTGGTTGGAAGAGATTTCCACATGGAAATAAGTGCGTCAGGTTGTACTGTTTACAACGATAGTCTAATGCAATTTAATCATATATTCTGAAATTCAGATGAGTCCAAAATTTGGACGTTTTGTTTTATCAAATTCAGTTTTTATAAAGTCACATAAACCCACAATTTCAGTGACTTCATTATATCATATTTTTTTACTTAAATTCATTATTAGATTTGAACATTTAATTATACATATTAAACTAATTATTTGAAATAAAAAAAACATTTTTGGCAATACTTGTTCAACTGGATCTATTTTAAATGTTCTTTTTTTTTTGTATGCACTGACTAGCTTGGAGTAAAAAATCGAATTTTCCCTTTTTTTCAGTCCCCATTATGTCATTAGTCAGTTTCTTTAAAAACATCCTTTATATCCGTCCCACATAGCTTCGAATCATCCATCAAGGCTGTCAGAAATGGTGACGGTGAATAATGAACACCCCTGACCCGGCGGGTGGCCGAGGGTGTACACGTATGCCCCCCCCCCCCCCTCCCCCAGAATAAGAGAGGCGGGCATGTGCCCCCGGTGGGATAAAAGGGTGGAAAGGGGGGAGGACAGAGCCCGGGGCGCCTGCGCTCTGGGCCCCGAGGCCGTTAACCTCAGAGCAACCTGCCCCATCTTTCCATGGCCTAAAATTCCAGATCTCGACCGGAATTTTCAATCGTTATTCATTTGTTACAATTGCTTCTCTGGATTTAATTAGTACTTTCAAATTTTCTTATAAAATATTTTTCCCAAAACAATTGTTTACCAATAATATTATTTTAAACATATCTATTGTACTTTGCGAACTTTTATTGTATATTTTGAAATTTTATTACTAAAGAAAATTTGCAATTTATTTATATTTTTGTTTTAAAATATTATAAAAACTTATTTCGCGAAAAGTCATTTGTCTTTTTCCACCATTTTTACTTTATTTATCATTTTCTTTCAAACAAAGACAGTTTGTTACCGTTCTCGCCGATTTTATATCTTTTTTTAAATAAATTCTACAATGATTTAGTTTAAACAACCGTATGAAATAATTGTAAATTTTGATAGTACGAGTATATGTATAAAATGAAATCACAATTTTTATTTTTTTTGCTATAGACCATTAGCATAAATAATCTAAAAACTATAATGACAGAAATAAATGTATATTTTCTCCTTTGATCTTTACACTGAACTAAACATATATTTTAAAGTGTTCAGAATGTTCTAATTAAATTATTAATTTAAAACTCTCGAGGACTAAACCATAAGAGCCAATTAAAACTTTGCAGGTAAACACGAAGCGACGGCTCATCGAGAAAGCTTTATTTTGTGTAAAATTGGACCCACGGCTTATGCTAATTGTCGTAGAACAAACACATTTTGAGTTCATGTACATGAGATATAAAATATTTATTTTTGTTATTTTGAATTGTGTTGACCAGAAAAAAAATCGCCTTTAATTTATTTACTAAAAATGATAACGTTTTTATTTATCCTCTTACATAGTTCAATCTAATAGGCATTAGATGATTAGTATTGTATTAGTCAGGTGTCCTATCGATAGGGATAAGGTTTTAATCCCCTCTACTGTTCATGCCGTCCCGGTATTTACTTTTCTAATGTATAAGGCCTCTAGCAGAAGGTTGCCAGGTTGTTGCCCCGCGCAATAATATCGTAGGCGAGTTGTATAGTGTGTGTGTGCGGTGAAGGGTCCCCGGTTCGGAATAGAAACGGTGTTGAGGTCACCCGCTCGCGAGTGCGCCCGATTATTTACTTATTTACACATCGGCCAACATCGGATCTGTTAGGTGGAATGCTGAGAAACACGCGGCGATTGCTACAGAAGGCGCTCTTGTTTTCAATTCGCTTTTAACGCTCCTATGACTCGTAGCTAATGTTCGCCTGTTACCCGAGTTGGCGTAGCCTAGCCTTTTTGTCTATGGAAATTGTAGAAAAAAGTAAATATTCAATTATTTTATTAGTGCCATTACATTATAATAATAAAAAAAATAACTTAAAATATTAATTCAACGTAAATATATTGATTTCAAATAAATTGTACTTTTAAAAATAATATCCAAATTAAAAGTCTTGCCGAATAAACAAATTTTCAGTTTTAACGCTATATTTAAAGTCTATTTATAAACGATAATCTTTTTTTATCATAGCTTCAAACAGGGGGCGAAATTTTCTCTAATAACCGACGAAAATATTCTCAATTTAAGACAGGCGTTTCATCATACATACACACCCCGCACCCTTATGTCAAGAAACTTGAGCCATTTAAATAAATATTCACAGCCTTACTAGATGCATTAAGACTGTAATACCACCCGACCCAAATATAATTCCATTATTTGCTTTAAAATTCCCTCCTACAAGGCTTTCAGTTTCAGGCTGAAAGAATGCTACGAAACGTAGCGGTGGCCTACGTGAGCTGAGCTATTAAGTTAACACTCTTGCTAATAGAGGGGTGTTGAACAAATAAATGACTAATTTTATAATGAATGTTCATGCAATCATTTCATTCAATGCTTGTAATGGATAATAATAAGCTTATTCAAAATCTGGCATTAAAAATCTAAATACACTAAGTGAACACTAAACATATACTTGGAGAATTAATGATTTTCATATCAGAAGGAAAATGATAAATAATTTCAAGGTATTTTTAATAACATTGATTTTTTCCCATTTATAAAACTTACATTGACATTTTGTTTAAAATCATTCTGTTTTGTATAAATTTATTTAGAAGACCGTCGCTTTATTAAATATTGCTTCAAGTTTCCAAATTTTGGCCTTTTTGTGGGACAAGGCTAGTACTCGTAAGCACCTTTGGTTTTGTTTCATCTAACAAATTTTGGAAACTCGCCTCAATGTTGTCACGGAGAATAAAGTCAATAAAAAGACATTCATTTTCAAGACCATCAAGGAAATTTAATATTTTTTGCAATTAATTATTTGACATTTTTACAAAACGAGGAGATTTAAGACGGTTTGGACGTGCGGGGAGAATGAATGACAAAATAATGACTAAGCGAGTATACAAGCCAGAAGTGAAGGTGTGCGTGAAAAATGTAGAGCGAGGAAAGCGTGGCTGGATCAAGTGGACAGATTCTGAAATATACTAAAGTGAGTAGTATGAATAATAGAAGATTGAGCATGACAAGATGTATGAATGTGGAGAAGGTGAAATTTATGTGTTTGAACACAAAAGTTTGGAGATCTCTGCCAACCCCACAAGATGATATGGTATATATATGTATGTAGGATAAAAAAATAACCAACCTTTCATCGATCAGAATGACGACCTTTGTGTTCTAGTTGGAGGGACACTTGACTTACCATTTAGGGGTTTCGGGTTCGATAGTACCTGAAAAAAATTAATAAAGGGTCAGTCTGGCAATTTAAAAAAAATCGGCTGGCTGCTCAGGCACTGGAATTGATACTAGTGCGAGTGTTGCCTATTCACGCGTGGGCACTACTCGTATTGTCAACACTTGCGATAATAAACCGCGAGTTTTGTGCTTGCTTCAGTGGTTCTCAACCAGGAGAATTAATTATTGGGCAGAAGACAATGTTGTATCTCAACCACGCTCTTCCGTTTGTGAGAATCACCGTATAAGGGTTCGATAGGAATGAAAGAAATTAAAATCCGTTATTTTGTAGTAATAATAAGTATTTAAATTTTCCAAATAATAGTATTTTTTTCAGTTAATTAAAAAAATATACGTTTAATATTGAAAGAAAATTTCAAGCAATACGAAAATGTTTTTCTGAAATTTGTAAACGGAATATGATAATGTACACTGGAATTTAGAAATAGCGCGCGCGTATCGAATAATGTTTCTTTCTTGTATCAATTAAAATTTTGTACATCGCCAATAGTATCCTATCATTTTCTAACAATTGCACAATTTTCCACTCGATCAGCCAGTCCCTTTTTACAGTTGTGCCCTAGAATAGTTTTGAAACGCGCTCCTTAGCGACCTCGTTCGGCTTTCCTTGGGCCCAGGGCCGCGGCGAAGCAATGAACCCAGTATCTGGCACGGCGACCGGGCTCGCGCCGAGCGACACACCGCTCTATCGTTCTCTCGCTCTCGCCCCAGAGTTTTCACCATCTCTGTTTCATCACGTAGGCTTATTACCGACGATTGTTGGGCAATTTTCAATGGCGGCACAATTTGCTCGGCCGTTCGTTATGTTCGCATAGAAAATATATGTATATTTGAATAATATCAGTGTGTTGGATATTTAAGGTTTCCACACTGAGCGAGGTCTAATGAATATAATATTGTGTTGTCATCGACATGAATATAGGACATCGCTGTGTTGACTCAATTTCGTGATAACGACAAATGGATAACTCAATGGTTAATACTAACTATTTATATGTACTAACATAACTAACACTATCTACAGATAGTCAGAAATGTGTACTATTAACATTTACACTCGATAAAATAAGCAGTCTAATCACAAAACGAATATTTTTCCACCCATTAAGGCACGAGAACATATAAGTATGAGTATATACTATAATAGAAGGCAAGAACTATTTAAAATAAAATCTCGTAATATACTCTGTTGATTTATTCGAAACATTGGATAATTAATATAGGCATATTTCTGTTTGGTGCAGAAATAAAGTGCATTAAAGTTATCAAAAACTTCGTTCGAGATAACAAACAAAATAATTCTTTCACAAAGGCTTGAATATTAAAGACTTGAATTTATCATAATAATCTGACATGTTTCAGATCCATTGCATTGAACGATGATTTTTCTTTAATTTTAATCGTTCAACGCTACGAAATCCATCAGAGGCGACTAGCTCCACCTGGACTTGCATAAGCCATAAGTCAGCCGTGTTACAAAGTGACGCAAGTCCCATCGTCTACGTCACTTGCCCCCTCCTTATCAACCGCTCGTCACCGGCATTGTACGGGTATATGTGACAACTGGGTCACCACAAGCTCGGGCAGCCGACCACTTCGGCATATTGGGGGACCAATACTGATTACGCTTGATTGACCCGACCCGTCATTAGACCCATTGTGAGTTATGCTTGCCTGGTAGCCTGAAAAATATTAACCTGTAAAAACAGGAATAATCAATCAAATATCGCTAAAAACTAAATTAAAACTCTTAATATTTTTTTTTTCAATTTATAAACATTACTTTTTAAATGCTTTCTATTGAAGAATATTTATATTGAAAACTAATTGTACCTAAATAAACAACATATTTATAATACAGCCTTAAAAATATCTTTAAATTAAAATAAATAAAGAAAATGTAGCCACCGGAAAGAAAATAAACAGTGATTTTAGACGAACTCAGAAATTAATTAAAAATATTGAGTATATGAGTATTCTAAGAAATAATACTGTTTTCTTTGATTTTTTTCTCAGTACTATCAACTTCTGTTCTTAGTAGTACAATAGAGTATTTTTTACAAAGTTAGAAAAATAAATTAACTACATAGCACGCACGATTCCGAAAAGAAAAATATCTACTATATAGCGCTGTTATTTGTCACTGGAAAAATGGACGATTTCCATTTAAAAAAAGTTATTATAATGTACATGTCTACGTGTTTTAGCGATGTTTGTCTCCGACAGGGGAACAAATTGGTATCCAGTGGCAAGAATAACTGGAAATGTGGAACATCGCGAACGAAATTCGGTGCGGAATCCTTGAGCGCGCTCTATATTGCGCAGGGCACTGAACCCTAGTTGATGACCTACTTCACTCGAGGTTCGCTCAACCAGTCGCGCTCAAGTAACGATATCTAAGGACGGCTAACTGAGCGATTTAAATTATTATTATCGGCGTGTCATGGCTCTTGAAAAGACACTTTTGAATTATTGAAAGGTCTCCAGAAAATCGATATTGTATATGCGATAAATAAATATAAGACGGCATTTTATAAATTTTTAAAGATATATTTGAATTATAATAGAACAAAAATTCGATATTGCAAATTTTATTAACTGTCGTATTTATACTGATTTTCAGACACAAAAAAATCGATTTTTTAACTGTTAAAAAAATCAATACCTTAATAAGCGGGACTAAAATCAATTAAAAAAAATTACATTACTACACTACATCTGATTAAAAAAATCGATAAGAATTTATTCATATTTTTTCAATTATTTTACTATTAGAAAAAAACACGTAATTTTTTGCAGTTTTGTAATAAATGTCGTTCGCAAGAGTCCAAATAGGATTAATTTTTTATCAATGTAAAATAAAAAATATATATAATGCATAATGACATGTTCGCTTTAAGAATGTAACTCGCATGGAAAGGTGATATTTGTAACAAAGATACCTATGGGATTTGGACCAACATAGTTTACGGTCCCGTTACAAATTGTGTGTCATTTTTTGTCAGACTCGAAAATTGTTAAGTAAATGCCTTCTTGAGATGTCTTCCAAGACGACCAAGAATTAATGTTATTTGGAAAGTTTGAGACTAAATAAAATTAAAATAATTATTACGCTTATTTTTTGTGTCAACGTTTCGAGTCAGGTCAAAATAAAAGCATTTGTATTTCTGAATTGTTTTCTCTTTAAAAAATGTTAAACCAAATTGTGTATTTTTCACAAGTAAAGATATAGGAGATTTTTAATTCAATTTATTATTGTACATTTTTTTAATAATTTGACGAAAAGTTTTTTTTTCTTAATGGCAGTTAGTTAACAGTATATTGGCATGAATATTTTTCAAGCAAATAAAAAAAAAATAATTACAAATCCCCTTTTTATTTAGTGGTTTTTTAACAAAAAAAAAAACAAAAGAATGTAGTAGCCGTATATTAATATAACAAGACCTAAGAAACAAATGATTTTGTTTGATTTATATATATATATATATATATATATATATATATATATATATATATATATATATATATATATATATATATATATATATATATATATATATATATATATATATATATATATATATATATATATATATATATATATATATATATATATATATATATATATATATATATATATATATATATATATATATATATATATATATATTTTTTTTTTTTTTTTTTTTTAATATGGAAAACATAATATTTACAGTAGATATCTGAAAGAAAGGAGTGTTTAAAAAAAACATGTACGGAGAAAATAATAGGAAATATATTAATGTAATATATTGGATTGGTATATAGTATTTATTTGTGTAGGTATATGTAAAAAATATATCGTTATGCAAGTGTTTATTAAGATCGCCAGACTGAGATGGCGATACGTGTCCTCTCGCTCGGTGTGAGTGACTGTTAAACGGGCCATGGCGGGTCATTCACTCCCCGCGCGCAGCCGTAACCTAGATACGACAATGGACCTTAGCCTCCTCGCACTCCCTGCACGTTACGGGTGAGAATGCCGCGCACGCTGCAGCGGCGCTTACGCTCGCCTCGGCCCCGAAGCGACCTACTTTTCGGAGCTATTTTGTCCTCGCTTAATTTGTTATTATAGATATAGAGGTTGCTTTTTATGATTTGTAACTTATGTATCGCGCAAAGAGATGTTCTCGCTGTGTACTAGTATATCTCTTTTGTAACGGGTTGCTCTAGCCTCTAGCGGCTAGTTGCAGCCGCTGTCAATTTATTGCTATTGCGTAGGGTTGCACTTGTGAGAAAAACTGCATTAATGACGATTCACACTAAGTCACGAGCAATTTCATGTCATAATGTCTCGCGATGAAATGCTTTCATCACATGTTGATGACGAACCGTCATCGTCAATCGTCACATCAGATATATTTTATCACCAATATGGTATACCAACATTTGATCGTATCGCTTAATGTAGAATGATGTTATTATACAACCACGAGTATCTTATAAAAATAAACAACATTCAATAGAATATTGACTTTAGAGCCACAAAAGGAATGTATCACATAAATATAATAAAATATAAAAGGAAAAAAAACAAATGTTTACTGATTCGAAATTAACTGCAGTATAAATGTAACTAGTATATTTGATATGTAAATAATGTAATTACGTATAATAATTTAGCAAATTGTTATACGAGTTTTAGATCGACAGCAGTGAGCCTGAGGCCTTAGAATTGTTTTTATAATCAGTTTAGAACAGTTATAAATACGTTTTTTTACCTCTGAATATATGCTAATTAGAAAATGCCCACCGTCGGTTCATTTTGTATTGGAACATAACTAAATAAGAGGCCATTTCTTAGTGATTCAACTTCTTTCAAATAAAGAGATGGAGCTGAATTTATTTTAAAAAGGAATATAACTCGAGATAGAGAGATTTATGAAACGTCGGGTGGTTTCGGTGCGCGAGCACATTAGGCCACTTTGCGCAACATGTCCTTGCGTTGCTTTTTCGCGATTACTCTGTCAGTTAGCGAAGTGGCTGTCGCAACCGCGGCCCGCCTTAATGCGAATATAATGGCCCCGAACAATACGATGGGTGGCTGGGTCGATGAACTCGGCAGCAAAAATGGGTCGAAATTTAGTAGTAATGGAGTCTTGTCGAGAAAGAATGAGTGAGAGAGAGATTACGATAATTTCGCGAGAATCGTTGCGAAATTTCACCGATTTCGTCGCACGCCTCGAACGCGTAGCCGCGAGCGTGTGTAACAAAACAAGCATTGCGAGATGTTTCGCAACGCATGCCGCGTGGGGCACCAGGAGAGAAGAAAGCAGTGAAAGTGGACGGCGGCCCGGCCGGCTGCAGCGGGCGAAGCACTTCCGCGCGGAGAAAGTGAGCCGCCTTTCTCTTTGCACTCGTGCTCCCCGCGCCTCGTTGTGTTTCGTAATCGAAGAGAAATTATGTTTAGATACCTAATTTTATATACCGGATATAATTTTTATTTAATCGCCGTATATGTACCTCGAATTATATACGTTGTTGATGTTGCGAACTAGTGACGGGCGCAAACGAGTTTCACTTTCGTTTGCCGTATGCACTTTGAAGAAATGCGACATGTCAATGTAACCGACCGGTGAGAGATGAAAGATTTCTCTTTGGTGTTTCAGAGAAAGGTTATTGCCCTCGTACAATATGTAATTGACAATATTGCCTTGTACCTAACCATCTGTCCCGTTGCCGGGTGTCATTCATTGTTCTTAAGGAAACAATCTCTCGAGATTTGAAATGCATTAATTGAATGATAGGGACTCATATTTTTCTAACGTCGATTGATGATCACAACAAATTGTTCCAAATTACGACTACAAATTGTAATTTGTAATGTATGTAATAAACGTGTTTTTTTTCAATACGAACAATGTATTTATTCTGTTGATCTGACACCTAATCAAGATAAAAAACGTCTTGTTTTTTTTACAGTTTTATAATGAATTTGTTTAAATAAATAAGAAAACATATCATATAAAAATTAAAATAAATTCAAAAAACGAAATATATTTTAGTACTTTCCAAATGTGTACAACTTATAGAAGAAATACTCCACGCGAAAATTTATCAATGAGTTAGCCGTGGCGCCAACCATAGTAGGAAAATATTCCACAGTCATGCAATAAAAGTATCTGGCCCGCTCGCCACCTAGCGCCAAGTAGCGGTGTTACTGTTCATTGAACTCCAGCTATCGAACGATAACGGTCTGGTTTGAACATTACATCTATCCGATGTCGTTCCGACTTTGTGTTGCTGTCACAGTATTGCTAATATTGTTTTCGCAATATTTTGAAAACAATTGCGCCATTATTGGTCAAAATTAGATCAATAATTATTTTGATTTCAAGAACTCAAGGACTTTGAACTGTTGTTAAGCAATATAGAAACTTTCGAAGTGTTAGCGTTCGTAGTTTTTTTTTTATATATATATTTTTGTTATTTACTACATAAATGCATTTTAAATCGTTACGTTTATTTTATTCCCTAAAAATATTTGTTTGGGTTTGAATTAACACTCTAATTTTATATTTTATTAATTTCAACTTGTTACATTTTAGATCTTTTAAAGCAAAAATGTGTTGGATTGATTAAGATGTATGTTAATATTTATCTTATAAAAATCTATAAATTGAAAATGCTTACTTTCGAAAAATGTACATTATTTTAATAAAAATCTGTGCGTTAAAAATTCTTCTTTTCGAAAAATCTACATTATTAAAAAAAAAACGGTCAAATAAAATGAGTTTCAGCCTTAAAGGAAAATATTTTCATATAACTTTTAAAATTCATTATCATAGACTCGAATCATTTCTACTCAGTTTAGTGTAGCTACTCCCTATGGCGCGGCGCTAGCGTTCAGTAAGCTGTCGATTCGCGAGCATGCCTTGGCGCCCTCGTGTCCCTTGCGGCGACCTCGCGTACTCGAGTTCGCCGCCACGGCTATGCTCCGTTCATGCCGCGGGCGACACCTGTGCGCGTGCGCTCTTCACCTCCCGCCAATACTCGCAAACATTCGGAGAGTGATGGGGATTATTGACGCGCGTTACTTGGAATTGACAATTTTTATACAATCATTTTAATTTATTTTACAGTATTCTTTATTTTAAACATTTTTATGTGATTGGAATGAAATAAATGAGAAAAAAACAATGACACATGAACATGTTTACAAAGACTTTTCGAATTTAAACCAAGTGATTAAGTGTTTTTTTCAATACCATTAAAGCTTTATTTAAATTAGAGTAAAAAAAGATCATTCCTGATTTTTTATTTTGCCAGTCACAAATACACTGGCCAAAATCAGAAATATCGTCTGTTTATGTATATTATTCCGATAAAAAAATAATCGGGGATGGATAAAACACTTTTCTCTTTTGTTTATGTAAAAGAACATCATAAAATTTATTGTATTGTGATATACTTTCGTTGTATATCGTATAACCGGACAGGTATATCGCCATTTGGACATTTCTTTCAACTTACCAGAAATATGTTAAAGCTCCCTTTAGTAAAAACCTGACTGGAATCCATATTTTTGTAAATCTGGGTTCCAACGAGAATCAAACCCGCAACCTTTGGTTTGGAAGACAAACATACTAGGGCATGGAGGTTGAATGTGTATAATGCTTGTAAAAAAACTGTACTAAAAATCAAATTATTATGTTTGGTTTTTATTTAGCTTACACCTATCTTCACCTATTACGTTCACTACCTTGTTATAAATACTTGCAGTTATGTATAAGAATCAAGGAAATCCTCCCTTAAGTTGCTATGAAATAATAAATAAAAATAACATATGTAGTAACATTGAACAAATTATGTTTCAAACAGCTGGTAAGTAATAAAAAGGTACACTCCCATTTTTATGAGCCGGGTGGACTTGGGCTAGACGAGTTGGGGTAGGTAAGTAGACTAAATAAAGGAGCCGCAGAGGTGGCTGTCGAGACGAAAAGGTGCCCTATACAATGTCAATAAGGGCAATGTCAGTTTTTCGGCAGAATCCGCCTGTGGCCGTTTTTCCACGAATTGATAATTTAAATATCAGAAGACATGCAAATAAAAACAACAATGCAATGTCGAACCAAAGATAAACTCTGCGACGACCGAATAATGGCGGCAGAGATAAAGAATGACTAACTTTTGGATGGGTTTGTCCTCTCCCCTCGGACAAAGGACACTCTAATTATAGATAAACACGGTCCATTTCGGGAATGCGTGTGTTTCGATCAATTCGACCTTTCGCTAATAATTTTGTCGAAATGTTCTATTAAATATGTTAATCTCCTTACCTAATATTTTAATATTTGTTTAGTAATAAATGGTCGACACTTACTTATTTGATATGTTGTTTGGAGAAAAAAACTAATTTATATCACGGAGATTCCAATCAAAATCAGCTGATGCCTAAATCTCGACTGTCAAGGATTAGAATTAACATTCTATATTCATTATTAAAGTAAAACTACAAATGTGCCCTCTAATATTGCGTTGTTTGGTCGACAGAGGCTAATGAACCCCTTTTCTCATTCACGGCGGGTTTACACATGTTTTTATTAGGGTTTATTTTGAAATGATTGATAAAAAAGGAAAAATCAATGATATAAATCCAATTTCAGTTTAAAATATTTTCTTGTGAACCGTAATTAATGAAAAAGATACAGCATTATAATTCACACAGTAATCGATAGTACTAGTATATAACGAAGTTAACTTGCGGTGAGCAAAATACATATATTAAATTTTTTTTAAATATTTGCGTTCAATATTTTTTTTTTGAAATAGACAATGCACCCACACTAGGATGATTTGTGCCACTAAACCTAAGTCACAATTCAACGATATGAGTCAATATAATAAAAAATATTAAAAATAAATATTTTTATACGATAAACTAAAAGTTGTAAAAATATGAATTTGCTCAATCAAAATCTAATAAGATAAATATTTCCTTATTCTTCGTTCTAACGGTCTGAATAATTAATTTGCCCAGCGCCATTTTCCGCGTTCGCGCGATTCGAGAAAAAAAAAGAATAGAACGCCATTTGAATATGTCAGTTGGAGGGGTCGTCGCGTACAGCGCCGTTCGTTCCCGCGCGAACCAAGTTCAAGGGCACTAGAGTTATGTATTGCGGGAGGTGGGGGCGGGGGCCGGGGGCAGGGCCCGCGCCATGGAGCGGCCGCGAGTGGCGATTCAGTGCGACGGAGTCCGCCCCGCGAATAGGTCGCGCAGCCCGAGCAGGCTAACAAACGGTCGCGTCAAAGTACCGTTATATTAATATCGCTCGAGTTATTGTCTATCTGTCATTGCTTACGGTCGGTCTTGTTACCGACTCTCTTTTTGGTCGTATTGTGCTCTCGTTGTGGATTAAATTAATTTAGTGTGTGAAACGATTGATCTCATTCATCGAGTCTTTGGATATTATTGTGCTGTGACAGTTGCTGCGAGTTTAGGTGTTTTCAGTGTTGAGGGACGTGTGATGTGCATTTTTCCAATTTCCCTCAAATGTCACGTGTATCGTTCGTCAATTTATTGAAGAGGACGTGCTACCTAACTTAGTGCTACAGTATTCAGTGCTGCTGACAGTTATTCACTGTTCAGAGTTTTGAACTTTTTTAGTTTTGTGATAAACAGTTTTGATGATTTTGGAAATGGGTGAAGAGTTACCAATACTTAAGGGAATCCTTAACGGAGTCGTCAAATACCACAATGCCCGTAGGTTTCAACATTTATTTATTTTTCATTAATTTGCATGCACATGTCAATCGGCATTAACACTGGAATTTAATCCATATTTGTCTTCATAAATCTTTTGATATTCGCTCCAATAGGAACAAATAAACAATAATGGTTCTTGATAAATTGTACAAGTCCAATGATGAAGATTTCTAAAAGTTTTCAGTACAAATGAGGCGACCCCGATATGCCCACGGTCCTGTCAATCTACATACAATACAAAACAATAGATAAATAATCAGCCAGCTCGGAACACTCCAACGCTGCCGGAGAGAGATTTCACTCCTCAGTCGCACTCGTGGACGAGACGAGTAGCACTCCAACTCTGCTGTGTGACCTGACAAATTATACTTGCAACGAATGAGTTGTCATCGACGATTTCACCACTTTCGTTTTTGCCATGTTACTGCGTAATTTTTGCCGCCAATTTTCACCGATTCTCGCTCAGATAATTCAACAAGTTGCCTTTTCCATAAGGCGCACGTCGATTGAAAGCAGATGGTCATGTGAAACGAATGTGATGAAAAAACATTTTATTTAAGTTAATGTAGATAAGAAAAAAAAATGAATCTTTTTTGACTATTTGCAATAACAATTTTTAGAAATCAGCATAATTTTTATTTTGTGAAAGAAAATGTACGTTGTGCAAGTAGAAACAGTTATTTGAATGGAAGGTGTTTTTTTAGGATTAACCTATTTTCTCCATTATTCCATATTCGATACTCGAGTTTGAATGATAAATTATTAATTATGCGTCATCGTACTATAATTTTTTTTGTTGAACGCATTTGGCCGAGCCGTGGGTTCAGAGAAGAAGCTACCTCCAAAATTGACCTACAATGTGATGCCGATACCGACCGAGAAAGTTTAACATACTTTGATCGCTCGCTGCGAGGCGAGCAGTACGCTCGCTCGCTCGCTGTAGCGGCAGATTTCATTTTGTAAGATACTAAACACATTACCAGATATATTTTCATGATCATAAATTATGATATGGCTGAAGAAAATGAAAACGGCCGCCTAGAATTGACTGAGGCATGCCACTTTCTTAGGCTGATCACTTTCAGATTCACTTTGAACATTTTATGCTAAATAAAACTACTAATTTGAGCGTTTCACAAATTTGTGTAGAAAAACTAAACTAAAAGCTAAAAATACGAAAAGTCAAGAACTTATAATTAAAAATAGAAATTAGAACATCGCCGCTAATCATAAATGTTTATTTCAGGTTATTTTTTAAACATTTAATGCCTTTTTATTTTACAAAAGTGTATAAATTGTTATAAAGAATATTATTTATTTTAGAAAAATATTTTTCATTGATTATTTTCTAATGGTGTCTTATAAGGTTATATGCTCGACTCCATTATAACCATTTTAGCGGCATACGAGTATGTGTACAGCAAAATATCACACGTGCATTTTAACAGGTATTTCCTGTTTCATCGCTCGACAGCTCTCAATCATAATAATTACGAATCTGCATGCATTGTAGTCAAATATTCCCGTTGCGAGCACGCAATTTGTCTGCTCCGAAGAGTTGTTGATGCATAACCATTGTTCCGGTGTGATCTTGTGACTCGCTCGCAAGCGGGTGCGTAGGTCGCGGCCAAAGGTCTCCACTTTCTCGGCTTTCTTCCTCCCTCTCCCCTTTCTCATCTTCGTTTAAGTTAGCGGGCAATGTTCTCGTGCGTGTACCGGCCGCGCAATGTTGTGAATTCGTGATATATCTAATGGCCACGGAGTGAAATTGATATTTAGTCTCGGCTAGCGAAGAGACAGTCCTACCCGCTCGCCGAGAAGTATGTTACCGAAAACTTTTACTTTCTCCGCTCTCGTTTCGTGACTCGGGCGACCGTGGGCTGATAACTGCGGCAGAGACAGCCAGCCTACAGTAAGACGCCGTGTCCCTACTTAATACAATATTCTAAAAGATACATGCACGTGTAAAAAAACACCAAAATGCTCTAAAACGTTAGATTATATGCCTGTTTTAATTTTTCCATATTTTAAGCTGATATATAAAATTCCTTACAGAAAGGAATTAAGCTTAAGACTCAAAGCATAGGATAATTGATCATAATGGTCTGTTACAATCCTAATATTTTATGCTAAAAATTGTATGATCTTAGATTTTTTTATTTTAATGTTAAATTTAATGCACATATCGCCTGTTGAGAATCATAGTGGCGAAACTACAAAAAAATACATTTTCGTGTTAAGACTTCCAAATGGCACTAAAATAACTCCTTTTTTACGTGCGTAAGTGGCGAAAGTATATTTCAACTCCTTGCCGCTTCAATGAGTTGAAATATACTTTCGCCACTTACGCACGTAAAAAATGTCATTTTAGTGCCATTTGGAAGTCTTAACTCGAAAATTTATTTTTTTGTAGTTTCGCCACTATGATTCTCAACAGCCGATATATTCATATTAAAACTTACTCAAGGTGAACAATTACTGAGGAAATCAATGTCCTCTTTAACATTACTCTTGAACTAGGTAAAATAGAACACTCATCGGAAAATGACGACCTCGTCCGTATCCATGATATTTGAATGCTCACAACTTATTAATGATCCGTCCTGTGTGAGAATTTTTTTTCAAAAAAGATTTTATTATTTGGGTGCTATCAATTTCGTATAACTTGGGGAACAAAACGACTAATTGTTATTTGTCCTACTTATGATCGAAGTAATCATGTACTATAAATATATAATGTGAAAAAGGTAGAGAAGAATTCTTAAAATTTTGAAATCGTTTTGTGATTTACTCGTAACTTGATCAATTTCAATGAAAATTCTATATTTGCATAGTTACGGGCAAAGAGAAAAGAATTAGCATAAAATAGCATTAAAAGCGTAACACAGGCACGGGCCCCATACGAGTAGATCACATAGTCGCGAGAGCAAGATCCGATTGTCTCTCACGACCGTCCCCGCTCCGAGAGCAAGAGGTCGCTTCACTTTCGCCCGCGTTAGAAAACGGAGACTTTTTACCTCCATTGTTTGCCGCCTCGTCACTTTCTCCTTTTGGGTATTTCGGAAATTGGAGCGTTCATCTGTGTCACGGAGACCTCAGATATCGGTCGCGTTTCCCTTTTCCACTGCAGTCGCAATGACAGTTCGGCGGAGCCGCGCTCTCTGTGGGCACACAAGCACAAGCGGTAATCCGGCAGTTTCTCGCTTTATCTGGGCTGGTTTGTTTTTTCTCCAAAGAAAGTTCCTCACAGCTGGATGCCTGACAAAGACTTATGGCGTGTGCTCGGATCGTTAATTATTGTGTTTAGACTTTGTACACATATATTTTTGCGATCTAGATTTTTCTTGAGTAACTCATAAACATACAGAGCATCACAAGAATAATACATATTTTCATTACGAAAACGTGTTTAAAAACAACCTGTGACCATATTTTGTATATACAAAGACGAAGCTAAAATATAAAATTTTTAAGACTGAATTTTCTAGATCACTTTGATTTCAAGATTAAAGTTTGCTTAATTCAAAATGACTCATGCACAACAAAACCGAACCAAGCTATTTTCAAGGTTGTTTGCTAGTTTACGACCTGTGCACGTATTCCCTGCAAGGGATGCACGCATCCTGGGGTGCTGAGGGTCGCGTGCCGGCTGCACGAGGGCTTTGACCCGCTCTGCTCCGCCCTTCCACCCTTCCTTCGGGCAGATGGGGAGCAGCTGGCGGGCACGAGCCACACACCTGGCTCTTTCTGCTGGTTGCATCTCCCCTTTTATCATCTCCTGATTCAAAATCACTGTAGAGCAAGACGTTATCAATGCTCTTTTTAAATGAAATTCGTCCTTCTTGAGCTAATCCAATTTAATATTTTTAGGAAATAAATCTTCTATATATTTTCTTAAGCAACATTTCTGTAGGATTTATTTAATCAAGGCATTGAAAAGTTTATTTATGTATGAACAAATATATTAAATTAAACACATCTTAACCCAATCTTTACCAAAAGCATTTGAATATAATTGAATTAATATATACGAGTATGTATTAAAAACAACTATAAAACTGTTAAACTTGAAAACGGAGTATTATTTCTATTAAAATATGAAATGTATTGATATCAACAACGCAAGAATGCTAATTGTATTGAAATTGTGAGTTTAATATATTTTAATAATACACTCTTTTGACTTTCGAAATTACTGCCTTTATTTTAAAAGACCGCCAATGGTTTTATATTCCTCGTTCAATAGTACAACCCAGTGCACTTCGTCGGTTCCTTCTCGAGAATTTCCAGTAATCTGTCGCACCCTCCTCACAGGGGCTGAGGTCATTGCTCCTGCTGCTCTGTTCCCCTGCATCTGTCTGCCAGCCACCCTTCACTCCCTTTCGTCACCCCTATCCTTAGGCACATGCTCAAAACGTGGCGTAGTAGGGCTCATCGCATCACATGCCTTTTGTTTACAACTAGACAGGAATCAAAAGTGGGGGTTGTTTTTTTTTTCATATAAGATATATCAAACGTTATATAAAAGTATAATGTTTGTTCAACGGATATTTTTTAACCGAGGCATTATTAAAATAACGGTCGTTGATTTTAATACTCTTGATCTAATACTCGTACATTGGTTGCAGCCTGATTTATTTCACATTTCACGCTGATAATGTACTTTTAATATTCATTGTTCATTTTGTTTTTATTTGCTTGTCAAGAATGATGTAATTTATTCTAATAATTGCAAGAACCTAACAATTGCGCCCTAAGAAACGTATTTATTTTAGAAAATATATTTGATATAAATTAGTCCCATTATTATTAAAGAAATGCTTAAATCCTGAATACACTAAGAAAGTTTGTCTCTAATTAAATTGTGAAAATATTCAAATTGCAAGGGGATTACTTCAAAGTAACAAAATACATCATTCAGCATTGTACTCTTCAATTTAGATCGACGATTAATCTATACAAGTTAAAAGTAGAAATAAGACATTAATTAGTATTTCCGTTCATCGGAGGCGAACTTGAAACATTATCATATATATTTAAACATACCAACTAGTCTGCCCTGATCCACGTGCCTGTGTACTGTATAATATATATTAACATACGTCGGAAATAAATCAAGTAGCCGCCACGATTTGTAGCGTAAATGCACAAGGCAAGGATATCGACATTTCCGCATTGGCTGTCGTATGAGATGTTTTATCAATATTTCTTCAATGAGTATAATAAATATATCGTGTTTTCATTCACTGTACTGTATGAAGTCTTCCTAGTTTTTGAAAGTGCTATAACAAATACTTGTGGATCGTTGACGACCGCAGTGGCCTAAATGGTAAGGCACTTGACTTCTACCCGGAGTCTCAGGTTCGATTTCTGATGGTATGTAGAAAAAAAAAGGTCTAGTAACGAGTTCATTGAATAATAGTACATTGGATAATCATACGCGCCGAGTACGTGTATGAGTGTTGTTGCTTCTTCACGTGCGGTGGTTTTGTCAACATGTGCAATGATAAACCGCGAGTTATGCGCCTATTCCACTGGCTCGAAACCTGAAGGCGCTATTGCTTGGGCCGAAGACAAAATTGGTTCCCGGCCTTTTTTTTTAATATGACCGAATCATAAATTCGGATAAGTTAAAGTGGACCATACGAATGAAAAATAACTGTTACATTATAAATCATATAGGAGTTCTTACAATTAAACTATAATAAAAACGCTAACAGACAAAAAATATTAACATTAAAAAGGTTTTTTTGCAATTCGGCAGTCTCGTCGTCACCTTTATACTGGATGTACTTGAACCGATTTAAAGAAATCTTTATCCTCTCCTTTAATGCTTAGCCAGTTCTGTTTTCTTTGTGTTCAATTGGATGACCATCTATTTTGACTTTATAAATGACTATTTGTTTCTTTTGTTACAGCCGTAAGATTCGGGCGCGTGCCAAAGCGCGAAAAGGCACGCATCTTGGCCGCCATGCAGCAGTCGAGCAGTAGCAGATCTCAAGAAAGGGCTGCTGCTCAAGAATTAGAAGATGAGCCCAGGCTGCTGGCGAGGGTCGTGCGTGCGCACATGGACACGTGCGAGTTCACAAGAGACAGAGTCGCAGCCATGCGGGCGCGCGCCCGTGAATGCCCCTCATACTCTGTGCCGACACTGGTAAGCATCAATCTCTTCTTTAAAAACTGACGTTAATATTTTTTATACGAAAATCATTCCATTCCATTCCATTCCATGCATATTTTGAACTTTTATCGAATTTGAACATCAAACAAAAATACCAAATAGTAATTTTAATCAATTATAGATCATTTTAATTTTGTTTTTTCGCATATTAATTTATAATATGTATTAACTATAAACATGCATATAAACATACCATCACACCGTTTCCCTGCTAGAGTAGACAGATCGCCAATGTTTTCTATAACAACATTCTTCGACTCCTCCATATTCATACAGCTCCTTCTGTTTCCCTTACTCATTACCTTTAATTCACTTGGTCCAGTCATACTTTTTTCGGTCTCCCTTTAACTTGAACTCCCACTTATGCTTATGTTTAGTCAGTCTTTCGTCACCAATATAATAATCATCAAACTAATGAAACAGAGTTTTAAGCGATTGAACATAT
This sequence comes from Odontocerum albicorne, assembly GCA_949825065.1. Classification (NCBI taxonomy): domain Eukaryota; kingdom Metazoa; phylum Arthropoda; class Insecta; order Trichoptera; family Odontoceridae; genus Odontocerum; species Odontocerum albicorne. The sequence continues at coordinate 35,661,710 of OX463840.1, forward strand.
TTTGTCATTGTAAGAAATTGCTAATATTTAGGTTACTCTCATTAGAGTTTAATAATTTCTTGTTTGACTAAAAGTCAAGGCGAAGAGCTCATTAAAATGTATTGTACGAGTATTTCACACAAATAATACATTCTTGAATCAAATTAAAATTTAATTCGTCTTTGATAACAACTACAAAGTGCCTTTACACGTGTTAAGTTCATTCAGAAAAGGTAATCTTGTTTTTCAAGGGTACACGTGCCTTTAGAATACCTACCTGGAAATTCAGAATTTTAGGTTCAGGAATTATAATACATTTATACTGACAAACGCAATATCTCACGAAAGCCTTATGAAGTTTCTTACTTTGATAAAGATAATTACATTGTTTATAAAAGATGATTAGAATGTATTATATTATATTATATTTACATTTACGATGTTCACGTTTTTTTATTAATTAATTTATTCAAAAAGGTCGTGTACATCACATCACGTCACGTACTTGAGTTATTCTTTAGTGTATACATTTTCCAACTTTGTACTAAAACATTTCTTACGAGTATGGACAAATTTTACAATTTGTTATTTATATCAAAGCTAAAATACGAGTATATTTGATCAATGAAAACTGTCCAGGAAACGCCTTGAAACAAGTTATTTTTATAACTTGCTTGTTTTTTTTATTTTTATTTTACCAATATGAAGGGGAACACATCGTTGTATTGATAAAATACGAGTACATACATATTTTTATGATTTTCCAATCAAATAATATAATTTAAGTTAAATTCTAATTTCATGTTCATTTTCCATTTAGTAAAACCTTTTTATTTGTTGTATTATGTATTTTGCTTCATTCGAATATATTGACTAAGAAGAAGATAAGAAACGCATCACGTGCGACGTACAATGCTTCAATTATTATTTTTTGCCCAATTTCACGTGTGTATCACTATCACTATCACTGAATATAAAACCGACGGCACACTTATGCTGCCCAGATAATTTGAGGTGAAAGTCGTCGAATCTTTTCTGACGGTCGCGAGAGAATCGGCCCGGCCCGGCTTCCGCGTCTGCAGAGATCTCCGCACGCGGATGTGTTGTCTCACGGCAAGGTTGGCCCGCAAGGTCGCTGCATTGACCGCTTGAAGAGTGGGGAGTAATCATCAATCATATTGGAAATTAAATAAAAGCAATTTCTTTCGCGGCGCCACCGTTCTTGTTTTTGTTATTATGACCAGCCTTGGGCTCGCTTTCACTGAACTTTTCGTACCTTCTGAGCACCGGATACCGGACCGTCTCTCCCCTACATGTGCAGGCGTGCGCGTCCTTTGTTCGAGGACTCGTTTGAAAGGACATGAGGATACATGGTCGAGTGAACCGAGAAAGCTCGACGTCAGATCGAGTATTTTATTTCGATCCAATCATTTTCTAGTAATTATTATCATTAAAAATAATTAAATATTTCTTTAATTAATTCTGTAGTAAAAATTTGTTCGAATAATTTATTTCTCTACCGCCTAATAACGCCTCTGTGACACGTTGACCTTCTCGTCTACCTACGCTGAACCCGAGCACAAAGGTGCTACGACCCCCTTAGCTTTCCTTGTATACGCCATATAAATCCACGCTGCCTGAATTTGTAACGACTATTTTCCAAACGAAACGATATCTTGTTTCCAACCTTTTTCATTTCCAAGCTTCTGAAAGAGATAGCGTATAGAATAAACGGGGCTTCACATTGTATTCCTGCTTTGTTTTTACTGTGTGAACAAAACGGAGTGACCCCGTAAGGTATAAAGTGTAACATCTTATGTATCGTGAATTTGTCACTGTATTTAAGGCCTTATTTACAAGTGAAATAGGGTTCAATAGGAAATGTAGGACTTACAAGAACAAAGAGTCGTGCAGACTAGCCGACCTTGCCTCGCAACGGAAACATCCAAGGTCCTTGGAAGGGAGCCGCGGCCCTTATGTAGTGTCGTCTCCTTTCAGCCTGTCCTCGTAAATATATTTATTATTGGTACATCGCAGCTGTTGCCGCGCCGAGCCGTGCCGTGCCGTATGGGTCGAGAAAGCTGTCTGCTTCATTATGCAAATTAGTATTTTTATTCAAAAACCAGTGTGCTGTGCACAACAGTATGGCAGGTCAATTGTGACAAGTCTCAATGGCATAAATGTATCTCGGAATATCTTAAGTGACACAAATAAGTACGGAATATTTTGCTAATTTTAGCATTCAAAATTTAAGTAAACCTGATGTATTCTGTTTTTGTTTACTAGAAATAATTAAACTCAGTTTTATTTAAAATACGAGTATATTAACGTGATCGGGTTTATCTGAATGATTTTCATTACGGAAAAGCAATATATCTTGAATCATTTCCTGCACGATATCATAAATTCAACAAGTGAGGAATAATCTGATAATGATCCTACATCGAAAGAGTGAATAAGGTCTGTCCCAATGCTGATGTTCAGTAACCAGGAAATACACTGGCGTAAAACTCGTTAAGGCCAAAGCCTCGCTTCCTAGAGAAAAGTGAACCTATTAGCGCTAGTCAATGTAACCAGTTTCCATTGAGCGAAGAGGTCAATTTGAAATTGAACGAAAGGTCAGTTATTATAAGTAATACGGAAGAGGTTAAACGCGGATAAGGACAACTCGATTTCTTGATTTAGAAATAGTTTTAATTTAAAATGATTTATCGGATTCATCTTCTGTAACTGTATCTGTGGCGCTAAGTTAAATAAAAATAAACTATGATATTTAGGTTTGCAAAATAACTCATATTCTTTCGAAGGTCGGTAAGACACCGAGTAATTAGATGAGCCGTTATTTTTGCTAGAAATAACTTACACGTTCTCCTATCGATCCTAAACGTTACGCACGCACGCTCGACCTTGGGGACCGACAGCTTTCAGGTTTCGATAGTACTACCGGGTGCTCGCGCTCTCCGGGCTGACGTCACGGGGGCAGCCACCCTCGGGATAGCGTCCCCCGGGCCGGCCGTGCGTGCAGCCCCGTTCATTGACTGCTCGCTAATACCGCTTGCATGATTTCATTGAAACGTTCAAAAAATAAATTCTTCGTTGAAAATTTCTTTCTAATTTATACGACTTTTAAAATGTTTAATTGATCACTACAACATATTATTTTCTCTTGTTTCAGGCATGTCCTCTGAATCCAGCTCCTGAACTACAATCGGAAAAGGAATTCTCTCAGCGCTTTGCCCACGTCATTCGTGGAGTGATTGACTTTGCTGGACTTATACCTGGATTCCAACTTCTCTCGCAAGAGGACAAATTTGCACTACTTAAGAGTGGATTATTTGACGCCTTATTTGTCAGATTGATCTGCATGTTTGACGCTCCAATCAACAGCATCATTTGTTTGAATGGACAAGTTATGAAGAGAGATTCCATTCAAAACGGAGCTAATGCAAGATTTTTGGTAGATTCGACGTTCAAGTTTGCTGAAAGAATAAATTCCATGCGTCTGACAGACGCGGAAATCGGCCTGTTCTGCGCCATAGTACTCATTACACCCGACAGGCCGGGACTGCGCAATATTGAACTCGTGGAACGCATGTACACCAAGCTTAAATCTTGTCTCCAAACCGTTATCAACCAGAATAGACCGGGCCAGCCAGAATTTTTACACGAACTCATGAAAACACTCCCCGACTTGAGAACGCTAAGTACACTGCATACGGAAAAACTAGTAGTATTCAGAACTGAACACAAAGAATTACTCCGACAGCAGATGTGGTCTATGGAAGATGATAGTAGTAAAAGTCCCGCAGGCAGCTCTTCGTGGTCTTCTGGGTCCGACTTAACCATGGATGAAGCCGTCAAAAGTCCGCTTGGATCAGTATCGAGCACAGAATCAGCGTGTTCTGGTGAAGCAGATCATTATTCCGGCGCTCCTCTCTTAGCCGCTACCTTGGCAGGAGTAGGGGCCCGCTGTCCAGTGAGACCTCGAGCAGATTCAGGAGGTTCTCGTGGCTCAGCTTCATCGGGTGAAGACGATCCTATTGCTCCTGGCAGACCTGGACTTACCGTCACCCCCTTGGGTCGTCCGATACACACACATCCGCACATACAACCTAACGTGCATCCTCACCTTCGTTACCGTAAATTGGATTCTCCCACCGATTCCGGAATTGAATCTGGAAATGAGAAACATGAAAAGCGACCGGGAACATCATCCGGTTGCTCGAGTCCTCGCTCATCATTAGAAGAGCGCGGAGATGACAAACCGAGAATGGTAGAAGATATGCCTGTATTGAAAAGAGTATTGCAAGCCCCGCCATTATACGACACTAGCTCATTGATGGACGAAGCATACAAACCCCACAAAAAATTCCGAGCGATGCGACAGAAAGAGTCAGCGGAAGCCGAAGCTGTTCCTACGGGGGTGCCATCACCTCGCCCCTCCCAGTTACAGATGCACTTATCACGGCCGTTGCCTTCCGCAGTCACCTTGTTAGCTCCCGCACCCGCCTCAATCTCAGCGCCATCGCTATCCAGCACGCACTCCGTGTTAGCTCGCTCGCTGATGGAAGAACCCCGCATGACCCCCGAGCAGATGAAGAGGACGGACATCATCCAGAACTACATCATGCGAGGGGAAAGAGACCCCGCCGCGTACCGAGCGCCCCGGTGGCCCACCACCGTTCCCGCCCCCACCGTCGCCCCAACCCTCTCCCCCCGCCCGCCGCCTCCCGCGCCCCGCCTGGAGCTGCAAGTGGACATCGCGGATTCCCCCCAGCCTCTGAACCTCTCCAAAAAATCTCCCACCCCGCCCCGTACTCTGTACCACCCGCACAACGTGCAGCTAGAGGCGTAGTGGTCCACAGCCCCTTCCCCCCCCGAACTGTAAACCAAATAACTTATTGACTGGTGGTGGACTCGCCGCGTTGTGCCGAAGTATTGTTGTAAATATAAGCGGAGACTGTGCGGACGATATCCGGCACCATCCTATTATTGTGTTACGACTTAACTTTAGGATTTTCAAATTTGAATTAATATATTTGTGATAAATTTTAATTTTAATTATTTACTTTAAGCGAGTGCGTGCAGGAGACGTCGTGTAAATGGACTCGATCATTCGCCCACCATCGTGTCGTTATATTATTTCCGCTCATCATCACCACGTTGCGTTAGTTATGCTTACCTGCGGAGCGCTCGATGCGCCCCTTCCTTAAGGCCGGATCGGATCGGATCGAAATGTTTTATATTTTGACTATTTATTTAAGTATCGGACATTATTTTATTTACCTTTTCTATGAAAATGTTTCGTTACGTTAGGATAAGTTACGAGTGTGTACATAAGGAGAGGATTCTATGACTCGAGAAGTGCAATCATCCGGCCGCCCTAGTGGCGGGCGGACGCCGGCCCCGGCATTTCTTTCATTGTATCGCTATTAGTAGATAATTTAATAAATACAGTACGTGTGAACAAAAGTTAATAAATATGTTATTATAATAAAATTGTAAAAAATACAAAAAAAATATTTAAGCAAAATGTAACCAGTGGGGAAATGATTTAATTTAGCGAAAGCTGTCGATTAGTCGCGACAGGTCCCCACGCGCCCGTAGCGGCGGCAGGCGGCACCGAGCCCGCCCCCGCTCCCGATTCATTTCCGCATGTTCGATGTTAAGCCCCCATAGAAGTAAAATAGATCGATTATACTCGATGTAGATATATTTGCCGCAAGTGTAATCGGTCAATTTTTTTATTTGAATTCATTAGAAGTATGATTTTTGTCGATTATACTTGTCATTATTTCCAATTTACGCATTAATCATACAAAATCGATTCGCTCGCCACCTTCATGTTAACTGTAAGGCGTTGCATTTAAATTTGTTGGATTGTCGATTTGCGCCGTGTGAGGCCAGAAGTTCGCATACTGACTGATGGGGCAGTAGATCCCCGCGACTTCTAGTCGGAGGTGGCCGGGGGCGCCGCTCCGCGATCCTGGTGTGGGCTCGCGGAGCGGCGCTTCCGATGGGCAGGTCTTTATATCAATTTGAATTGTATAAAAAATAGTTTAAAAATAATTTTAAAGTAAACAAAGTAATTATTGTTGTATTACTGAAACTTGTCTTTATCATTATTCATTCATTAATCATTATATTTCGTGAAAATTCTCAAACAGTTCTTGCAGTTATATAAATATATTATATACCGTGTTTTGTGACCGTGTTATCATGTCAAATCATTTCCTCACGACTAGATCGTCACTAAGTGTCGGGCCCAATGAGGCGGGGATGGAATGTCACTTCCTCAATACTCTTACCTCAGGTTGCCCCGCGCTAGTGCGTGCTCCGGCCGGCCTTGTGATACTAGCTTAAGCGGAGGCTGGCACTGCCACTGGCACCGGCACTGGCATCTGGCACACCAGTCCGCCGGCCAGCTCCGGCTCGGGCCGGCGCGGTACCCGAGACCGCGTCCGCTCGAACTCGACCTGGCCGGCCGGCGGTGACTCGTACTAGTTAAGTGCGACTGTGGCACTAGATTGGCACGTGCTAGCGCGCGAGTGGTAACGTGCCGGCGCGCTAGCGCGTGGCATGGAGTGCGCACCCTAGCACGGCCTGTTGCGTCGCTCCGCGGCCTCACCGCGAGTGGCTCCATTCTCATGTACAGGGTGTATTGTAAAAGATATATTTCATACAGCCGTGACATATCATACCTGCCAGTGTATTTAAAATTATTCAAAGATGGTTGCCAAGTGTGTATGCTAAGTATTTTGTAAGCTTGGGTCAGTTCTCAATTTATTGTTACACGATGAAAAGAGTTCGTCAGAATAAAAAAATGTCTGGTGAAAAATTACACATGTATTTCATTTTTAACAATACTTATCCCTTTTCCTTTATCCTTAAAAAAAGAAAATATCAAGTTAGCAATTCTTCATTCTTAATCCAATATCATAAACTTCATATTCATCCAAAATATCAAGTTAGCAATTCTTCATTCTTAATCCAATATCATAAACTTCATATTCATCCAAAAACAAATATTGTTACGCTTTCAAAACTATTGGACGAAATGGTTTGTTGCTAGCTTAAAGCGAGCAAATTGGTATATTTAAAATACAAAAATAAAGAAAAACAAAAAATAGTTCAGGAATACGTGGACTTTACAAAGATAAATTCCACAATAAAAAACGTCATTGTTAAATGGCAAAGCATGACTTTTATAGTCACTAGGTTTACTCCTAGAAACAAACACTGAACGATATTTGAGGAATTCCAAGAATAAGTGCTCGAAAAACATTTTCCTCAAATATAAAAAAAGTCACCTTCAAGCTGTGAGTCATCCGAAAAAGTCAATAAGACAGATTACGAGTGGATGTTTGAATATAACGAAAACATTTTTCTAGAAAGTGATGGAGTATAGGCGAAACACCTTGGATTATTTTTAACAAAAGTTACTGCAATATTCAGATAGTCCAGTGTCACACAAGATGTGGCATCAATATTTGAAATATTGCAACAACCTCTCTTTTCTTCTTATTAAAGAGTTTTACATGTTTGAAAGAAAGTTCATCAATTGGGTATTTATTGAAGGTAAGTTTAGAGATTTCAAAAATAAATGGTATATCGAAGATGATCAGGCAATATGTCCTTTCTTTAAAATGGAAAGTTTCCTAGATTCCATAAATGAGATTTTTAGCTAAAGCTACAACAATATAAACAAAAAAGGTACTTTTTTATTTTTGTTTATTGACAAAATGAAAACGACTCGTTTTTCTACTTTCGGGTGACGTTCATAGTATCATGTCAACACAAAAGTACTAAAATGATAAAAAAGGATATACTACCACATTACCTACGGTATTTGATCTAGAAACTTGAATCATTAATGAAATAGGAAAGGGAAGACGCAGGATATTCCATATAAGATACTAGGGAGAAGACAACAAAGTGGGAAGTATGAAAAATCGCAAGAAGAGTTAATGAGTATGAAAACATTTGAATTTATAGCAAAAGTAAAGGTTTCTCATTGGGTGGAGTGACGATATTCTTTAAAAAGATTTGATGATGAAAAAATCAATATGCATACAATAAAAATGAATAAATAATATAAGAGCATCTTCAAATAGAAAATGTATGTTATACATGGGCTTCTCACGTTTACACGGTTAACAAACTGAATCGATTAATCGTTAGTTAGTTTCGTATTAATAACTATTTCAGTCAAAAATCAGCCACTTCAATTGCGACCTAGTTACCTCTAGCAGATCACTATAGGTAGTCAGATTTGGTCTACTCTTCTCCGCGTATGCAGAATGTTCTCGATATTTTGGGTATAATTCCACAATTGCAGGCTATCTAAGGATTTGGTAAACCCAGAACGGCGAAGCGCTCTCCAGATGAACCAGCCCTCAAGGTAGCCGTGAAGAAATTTTCCTTGGGTTCTTGGTGACCCGTTGGATGCCAGCCTTTTATCGTTCATATGAGAAGCCTTGAAACAGCTGGTGATAAAGCAATAATGTTTAGCTGGTTATCCGACGAGATATTCAATGCTTGTAGTTTAAAAGTGGGTGCCTTAGGTCAAAACCATAATGTAATGGCTTAAAATAATAAGATTTCGACGGACGTAAAATTGTTGTTGTTTATAGTCAAGGCATTAACGTTGTGGAGGTTTAAAGACATTGTAATATAAGTGGAATACAAGTAGCAACAGTGGTGTGTTTAAACTTTTATGTGCTGACTGTGATAATTTCTATATAGGAAAGACAGGAAGATCTTTTGAAAAGAGATTTCGTGAACACAAATCCGCCTTAACAAATCCTTTAATTTATTCTGAAATGGCTAATCATTGTCACCGTGAAAACCATACTTTTTCTATCGATGATGCCAAATTCTTACATATCAGTAGTAACGGAAATAAATTGGATAGATTAGAGGCCCTAGAAATTTCTAACTCAGTACATCGATCCGAACATCTGGTGAACAGTTATATCCCAAAAATCTCTCCGTTCTTGGCCGAAATCGTCCCATGCCTCCCTCACCCCTCAGCCCCCAACCGTTGAAGCGTGTATATCGGTACCAGTTCGAACATAATTTAGTCTTGTTTGTGCTCCCCTGAAGATGAGGTGAAAGCCTTGAAACCGGTAGGGTCATACCGTTACAAAAAAGTGGAATAAACAGTGTTTGATAAAAATAAATTACAAGGACATAAAATTGGTTTTGCTCGAATAAAAATATTCGTAAAAACTTTTTAAGATTTACAGTCTTATAAGTAGCAACACCGTCATTTTTTCGCGATATACTTACGTCGTACACATTAACAGTTTATCAATCAACGTACATTTTTATTGACAACTATTTTTTATGTCCATTTTCATGGAATGCAAAATTTTCGCATCTAAAGGTCTAATACAACGTTAAATGAAAGTAGAACATTAGCGAAGAATTTGAGCTCTAACGAATTTTAGGTAGTAAAATGCTGTATACGATACTTGTCCTAAATTTATATTTATTTTACTTTTTTGGTAATACAGCTACCAAATGTTTAAATCAAGGTTATTTTCAATAATTTTCTCTCAGCGATAGCATAAAAATGTGAAAAAACTATTCAAAAGTGCAGAATTAAATAAAATGCCGATAATTTTTATATTACAATAGCCAATATCTTATATTACATTACCATTGTAATATTTTTAATCATTAATGACATCTTCAACTAGTTGAAAAATAATGATTTCTTTTATGATTCTCTCTTTGGGCTCGATATATTTTTATTAAATCCCTGTAGTTGGCCTTCGTGTAGGGATGGTATCTGTAGTTATGGAATTCTAAGTATGTCGCTAAAAACTAATAACATCTAAAAATGTGCGATGGTAAACAAAATGTTTACGTTAAAAGAATGGGTTTTGCCCTTGGCTGCTTACCGAGCAGTCGTAAAATATCAGGTTCGGTAAATATTTGAAAAGTCACGATAAGATGTCTGGAAACACGAGTTCATGTTTGCATGACGACGTGTGCTTCAGAAAGACATGCGAGCTATTAAAAATGGACTAAGGTCATGTGAGTAATTCATAATGTTAGATTAGCAATATTGTGTTTATTTTATATGGAGCTTCTTATGCATATAGGATAATTTCAGGACAAAGAGGCTGTTGTATTGTATTGTAGTCATTTCAGGAGAGATAGAGTGAAACTGATACTCGTACATTCTCTTTTGGAAGTGTCAAAAGAAAATCCGATAAAGATGGTAATTTAGAAAAATTAGATCGATTCGATTAACAATGGTCGATTATACAATAATATTACGGAATTGTTGCTATTAACATATATGGTATGTTAAGTTAGTATAAATGATGGTCAACGTTTCAAATGCATTGTAGCCAATTATTGTTAGTGAGATTTCTAAATAAATTTTTGAATACTTTTTGACATTGCCTTGATAATAAAATTGTAACGCTTTCGAAACATCTGCCATTATTCATTCATACCAATTAAACTTCAAAAAACATTTTAATCTAATGTAAAACATCCATGACAATCTTCGAACATATTTAATGCCTATTTCCTAGTGGTTGACTGTATCCACATTATTGAATTTACTAACGATGATAAGTTTATTATCCGTTACTCAGGAGTTTGTTATCATATTCTTCGTGGATCCTTTTATTTTATTCTAATTGTTCATTTAATTTTCTTTTCGTTTTATCAATTTATCGTTTAATTTCTTTTTGCATAATCTTTATATTACGAGTATGTTCTCAAACTCAATTGCATTTACCTTCATTAATGCCCAGGCAAAGAAAGATAAGGGTTCTTTCGAAATTTTGCTATTTGAGTGATATTTTCTCATGGTGGAGAAGAGTTACGATCGATATTAAATGGTGTAAGGAAATCAGAAACACAGTCAATGGCACTCAAACACACATAGTCGAACCAAACTGTATAAAATCTGGTAAGATTCACTACATTTTTTTGTGTTAATGTAAAGGGACAATGAAGTGATTAAGGATGGATGCAAAATGATGTACTAAGCAGAATAAAGATAGGACTGTGCGATTGTTTGGAAACATACGACGAATGAAGGAAGATATACTCAAAACAAATATGCTATAAAAAATTGAGTGAAATGCGTGATAAAGGATTAATGAAAATATGCTCAAGTTAAGTGAATAAAATTTTAAACGAAGGCAATGTTTCAAGTCATAGAAATTGATGGAGCTGTATGAAAAAGTGAAGATCTGTGTTGCAATTGAAAGGTCTGCTTCGCTACTCTCTCTGCATAAATAGTGTTCTAAACATAGTTTTCATCCCTATTAAATAAATTATTTGCTCTAAGATTGTCAAAATACAAATGTTTACAAATTAATATTTCAGAAATTCTAATATTTTATAAGCATTAAAATCAATAGAAAACATAATAAAAGATTCAACGAATCTGGCACTATCAGCAAAGTGTTTTAAATATCTCCAAAGACCTTAGAGTCGGGATTAAAGCAATGCCACTGTTATCAGCAAGTAGCCAGAGGTTGTTGACTGTAATCCGCTTGATATTGATACTAGCTGTGCGCGGGCTACACCAGATCAATGCTTCTCCTTTGCCTTGTCAAGAGACTGAAGGTCCTCCTCAGGTCGAGTGCGTCTCTGTTTTATTATAATCAAACTAGACGATTAACCCGTGCCACGCGCGGTTTTATAAAGCTCATGTATAAAACGGTACTTGTATGTAAAATATTCAGGGGGTTAATTGCTTACTTCTCTTATAAACGCATTTCATAACAATTTCCTAAATAAAATGCCGCATTAAACACAATACCGTCCGACACTTCAACTGAGAGCTGAATTTCAAAAATATAAAATTAACTTAAATTATTTAATACTAAATCAGTTCGTTGATTAAAAAAAATATATCAATTTAAAAGTGAATTCTTACAGTGCGTGTCTCATTTTCCTCGGAAAAGGTAAAAGGAAAAGGATTCCCCGGAATCCTAAATTTACTGATAATTGAGCGAGTCAAAAGAGATTTCTGTGACACCTTTATTGCTTTATTGCTATCTGTATGAATTTTACACATCTCTGAATCCCATATTTTTGTAATGCATGGATATTACTTCTAAAGCGTAAGAGCAGATCTACGCATTTGTTAACGGGAAACGACTAACAGGAAAAATAACAAACCCTTTGTTGATTAACAATCTTATGTTTGATGTACCGGACAATTATTTACGCCATCGTGAATCAATATTGTTTTAGTTGCCGTATTCACGAACCGAGCTGTTAAGAGCATCACCATTTGCACATGGAACGACCTTGTTGAATAAATTTTCTGATATCGATATCTACATTTCAGTGAATAAATTTAGGATTTAACTCCTTTTTAAACTTTGTAGATAACTGTGTCACTTCACAGAGAGGCATGTGTAACATTATCCCTGTTGTCATTGTGCTATACTCGTATTTAGATTAAATATTTTATTCTTGCTATTTGATGTAATTGAGTTTAACCTTTATCAATTGTAAAATAATTAAAACAAATTATAAAAGTGATATACATCTGTTATTATAAGCCATAACTATCAACAATAATGTGCTATTTGGGAGATATCTGTTTTAAATTGACGATTTTTTTCCACTTCGGACGAACTTCAGAGTCTTCAGAATAGAACTGGATGATCATTTTTATAATTGAATGCCGCTTACACTGCTAAACAATGATTTTTTTAAAAGTAGTCATTCTTTATAGATTTTGGGGTGCTGTTTTCATGTTACACAACGAAACGTAATTGACACCTAACTTTGAACGGATCGGCAATTTTTATGTCATTATAACAAAAATATAAAACGTATTCTAAGCAGCTAAATACAAAACGTCTTCTAACTACGGGATATATGAATGATTGATTTGTGGGGATTTGGAGGTCATCGCAATACTGTTTGGCCTGCAAGGCTTAAATACTACTGAATTATAAATTAACGGAACAGCCGCGCTAGGAGTGTTATCTACAAGAAAAAAGAATAACCTATTTTGCCTGACACGAAAAATGTACATGAAAAATATTGTGAATTCCAGTGCGAGTTCTGCTACCACCATTATACATAAAGTTCGGTTTCATAAAAATACTTTTAAAAGAAATGTTATGGAATTACCTGCATATCAAATCAGAAAGTTCCTATTTATCTTGTAAATTGACTTGTAAGGCGCCAATTCAGAATTTGATTGTTGTTTATTCAGTGTTCCATAAAGAAAATATTCTTTCATTTTTGTAATAAAACAAAAATTTCTAATTTTTAGAGTAGTAAGATACACTATTGTTTGTAGAGCAGTGTAACTATTAAAGAATATTCTACGTTTTAATAGACGATACAATAATTCCCTGTGTCGTTCTTCAGAATAACCCGTCGGCAGTCTAACGCCAGGCAGCTCATCTTAGAAAAGGGAAGGACAGCTATATAGTAATTCACATTTCAGAAACAGCAGAATACGAGTATACTCGTAGCAGATCGTTGATATACACGGAAAACAAAAAATAAAATCTTTTTTACATTTATTCCATACCGAAAATTAAAACATATGTATTTGTTCCTTTAAATTTGATTAAAAACCTAAGTAAAACTAAAAATTACTTAGTTCACAATACTGTCGGGTTTAGCATAGAGGACATAGCACCAAACTTTCCTATCACGACATACTTCCGTCGCCATCTCCACTTCCACACTTCTAACACAGCTCCTTTTGTTTTTCTTACTGCTTACCTTTCCTTCTTTCAAAATATCTTTCACTTGGCTCAACCATACATTTTTGGTCTTCCTCTTCCACGACTCCCATTTATCCTTGCATTATAAATTTGTTTAATCAGTCTTTCATCACTCATCCGTTCATCATGTTCAAATGACCTCGACGTGCTCTCTTCATTCTACTTAACATACCTTGTTTTAGCTCACTTCATCTTTAATAATTAAATTTCTTATTCTCCGAAACATCACATATTTTCTCAAAAAACGAAGTAAAACAAAATATAGCAAAAATCAAAGTAAAACAAAAAAAAATAAGTTAAAAATATTAAAATAACAAAAAATAAAATAAAACCTAAACATAAAAATCAAAGTTGGCTGAACTTTGATTTCTTTCACGAATAATTCAGTTTTATAAATATCGCCTATTCTTAGAAGGAATTACATTTTTCACGCAATGTTATCTAATTAATTATCAGTTTGACGAGTACAAGGATTTGGAACAGAAAACTATCTTTATGTTAATCATAATGGTTTATTTCCTCGCGGGCTTACATAAAATAAAACAGAAAAATTATAAAAGCATATTTTAAACCGAGGACTCCAATGTAGACCTTCGTTCTATTTGTGATTCAATGCAACACTTCCTCAAATGCATTCCAACGCTCTCGTAAAAAGTCTGAAATGAAGATGTAAATGATGAAGTTTATTTTCGGCTGTCACGTTATGAAGTTTTGGACGTTTAACGTAAACAACTCAATTAAAGATCATCATTATACATTGTAGTAGGCAGAGAGAACAGATCGCCTTTCATCTATAAAAACACTTTTCATGTGGAAAAAAGCTAATTAAATATTAGTACAAAACGCCTTTTCAAGAGTTAGTATAGCACATCACTAAGGCCCAAAGTTACCATCTTTAATAAGTTAGAGTATATACAGATACCACACCGCCCACCGCATGGTCAGGGGTGATGTTAAAGTTGAAATTTGATGCCTCTAATCTAAGTATAATGTTAACTGGAAATGTTAAAAATTTAATATCGCGCGGTTATCAAGTTTCTTTCAAAATAAGAGAAAAGCCCGGCAGAAATAGAACAACGTTAACATGCTATCTACGAATAATCTTTTCTATAGACATCTCTTTAATTTTTTAACATTTTAGAATATAACGAAACAACAACAACGAGTTCTGTCGGTTCTATTTAACGTACTACTGAAGTATCAAATTTTAACTGTTACATTGCTTGACCACGCGGTGAATGTTGCCAAGTTGGTATTTTTCATAGACGCTCTAACTTTTTCAGGCCGGACTTTTGGATCTTAGTGGTATGCTGTATATAAGTTAAATAATAAATATGATAAAACTTAGTTATTAAAAATAATGAGTTATTAGTAATTAATGTAAAACTAGAAAATATTATCAGTCAAAATTAAGTATTTTGATGCCAACTTTGGTGTAAGGGAGTGAAACGTGACGCAGAAAAAGATTGAGAGGAGTATAAATGTTGTACAATGCGTGGATTGAGAAAAAATATATGGTGATAATATATGACAAAATAGATAGAGTGATAAGGGATGAATATGAACTTAAGGCTGGTGTGTTAAATAAGATGAAGAAGAGTACGTTAAGATGGTTTCGGCATGTGAAACGAATGAATGAAGAAAAACTAACAAAACATGTATGTATAGTGCAAATGTTAGTGGAATGTGCGTAAGAAGACGGGCAAGTAAAGTGTGGTTGGATGAAATGAATGATATTCTGAAAGAAAGAAACGTGGAAAGTTAGAGAAATCGTAGAAGTTGTATGGATGCAGAAGAGACTCCGGATATGTGTGTCGAGATAGAAAAGTATGGCACTCTGTCCTCCTTGCCTTCCCTAACATGAAAATAGCGCAATGTTATGTATGTATGTATTAATATATATCATATATGAATCATAATATGAACTCCCTCAACGACAGACGAACCGACTTATTAATTATTGAGGTACTGAAATACCATACATGTATATTATATAATACAATACATTTTGTAAAAAAATGTTATATGATTTCGTAAAAAATTGTATCCAAATTAAAAAATCTTTCTCTTCTGTTATATCTATAAAACTCGTCATTCATACTCTCCTATTCAAAAGGCTTTTCACTTTTCCTTCTTTCAGAATTTGTTCAATTTTGTCGTGCCATTTTAATCTTGTCGTGCCATTTTAATAAGTCTTTCCAAACTTCTTGTACCTTCTATACTACTCGTTTATATATATTTTTTTGTAAATATTTCATCATTCAATCTTTGCACGTGGTCAAAAACGTCCTTTTTTTCATCTTAAGCAAAACATCTATCAATCCACATTCTTTCCTAATGCCCTCATTCCTTATTCTTTTGCCACGTCTAAGTTTTGTTTGTTCCACTAAGTTTTGTTTGTTGCCACGTCTAAGTTTTGTTTATTCCACTCTCTAGTGTTCTATAGGGTAGTATTTCCAGTAAAAATAAACTAAGATAGAGCCAGATATACTCGTAGTATCCATACTCTCTCATGTAGTGACAGCATATAAATGTTTTCTGAACTCTCTCTAGCATAAAGGTTCTAGCGTAACCCCTGTAGGTGTCCATATTATACGAGTAGAACAATACTCGAAATGATTCCTGACAAGAGAATTATACGATATTTGGAGGATGTATGTAAAATGTTCTCCGTGCTCTTGCATAATACATAATAAAACATTTAGACATATTACATATGCTCCATTCGTATATACTATTAATGTCTTCTTGGAGTTTCCTGAAATAATCTATGTGTTTTATTTTTGGAAACATTTTTAGATTGTCTGTAGACATTAAAATATTTTATTGGTTTTCATATTTTTTATATCATTTATGAAAATAAAAAATAGGATTGGCCCTGGATTTGATCCTTGGGGCACACCTGACTCTACAAATAATTTAACAGACACAAAGAGGCCATACCTAACAAATTGTTTCCAGTTTAAATAAAAATGGCAAATCATTTTAATGACCGTAAATCTAAATCCAATTTACTTAGTTTTTGCAGGAGCAAATCATGATTTATGGGTGCCATAAAAGCTGCATAGTGGGGAAAATATATCAGATCACATACATACCATCACGCCATTTCCCTGTCAGGGTAAGCAGAGGACAAAGTGTCTGATTTTTCTATCTCAATACACATCTTTAACCTCTTCTAAACTCATACAACTTTTACAATATCTTTGACTCTACGTATCCTTTTTTCAGAATATCATTCACTTAATCCAACCATACTTGGTCTTTCTATCCCACGTCTTCCACTCATATTAGCACTTTATATTTTTTTTAAATCTTTTTTCATTCATTCGTTGCACGTGCCCAAAACATCTCAGCGTACTCTTCTTCATCTTACTCAATAGATCAGACTTAAGTTCACATTCATTCCTAATCACTCCAATTCATATTCTGTCATACATTGTCACCTGTCACCCCATGTATTATTCTCAATGTACGCATTTTTACAGAATTTATTCGGCTTCTCTTAATTTTTTCACATCCACGTTTCACATCCATACATCAAAGTTGACACCAAAACACTATTGTGGACTATCATATTAGCAGATTTTGATACTGTTCGGTTTGAGTATACATGTATGGTATAAATTATGTTTAAGTACCCCATTGATTTAATTACAATCGCTACACGCTGTTCGATATTACTTTTAACTCTTCAGTCATCTAAGAAAATGCTACCCAAATAGCAGAATTCTTTAACTTGTTCCAATCTTTCATTATTCACCTATATGTCACATTTACTTTTTCTTTCACACTTTTCTATCACCATTACTTCGAATTTCACAACATTCATTTTCAGATCTTTCTCTTCGCATGTCTTATACAAGATCTATGAGTGTTCTTTAATGTATTTGTAAGGGGGATCGCAAAGCTTTATTAAAAATCAGCTCCTATTAGATGATCGACTGACCTGGTTTTCGACATATAAGACATTATACGGATTTCGATAAATACTTTTTCAAACAAATTGGGTTTGAATCAGTAACGCCACGCCTGTGATGGGAGACATGTCTTATCAACGAGACCGCGGAGGTGAATATAAGCAGTTGTGGATTTCTTCGTGTATCTTAAATTATTAATCCAACAATATTTATACTTACGTATGATATCAGTCTATGGTATTTTTGTTTTAAAATACGAATAATTCAAATACAAATAAACCTTGTTAATTTATATTATTTTTGTTCGAGTTCCTGAATTGACGGCGTCGATTTACAATCCACAGTTTTTCAGCTGCAATAAAAATCTATGACATTCAATTTACGTAAAAAGCCTTTTATAACCACATTTGGTGTGGTGTTGCTACTCGGACTTGCCCTACCCATCCATCACCGACCAGGAAGTGCCTGTTTGCGGGCAATTTGTAGAATTTGCGCTCTAACCGAAATAACCTTCTGGGTTTAAATTAACTTGCTCTGTAACGGGCCGCCACGGACGGGGTTAACGGCCGGTCATAGCTATACTGGTACCGCAGTATATGTTGTACTAAACTGGACCACTGAGACAAAAAACATGCGTAACGCACTATCAATCCAACAAGTAAGCGAAGTTAATGTTATGGATTTTTTATTAAATGCCGCTCAAAGTTTCCTTCGTTTTTCTTGAAACGAAACTTGGTTTGATGTCCGATAGAAGGAAGGGAGACAATTGATAGGGTCACATTAGACGTATAGATACAAGAAAGATCTAACCAAAAACATTTATTTTTAATTTAATTGAGTTTGTCCAATAATAGTTTTCGATTTATATTTATTTATTAATTTCTGAAGGCCGAAGCCTTTACAAAAAATCTAAATTCAATAACAATATTGCAAAAAAAATCAAACGAAAACAGCAATTAAACTGACTTGAAAACATACCGCATAGCAAAAATGAAAATCACCAATATTTAAAAATTCTAGAAGTAGAAAACGGAATCAAACCGAAAAAACACTAAATGTACAAAACAGAAAAAAAATATTGCACAAGTATTATACATCAAAATTTAAAATCACAATTGTGCTTTAAATTCACCATGATTAGGGAAATGTAAACATAGGTGTCAAAATTTAACTATGTTATGTCGAAACAAAAGTCAACTTTGTCAAAATTTTAAGCTGGTCTCAAATAATTTTCATAGAAAAATTCTTTCTTGAAAAAACCAATTCAAAGAAACCCGCAATAATAATAATAAGCCATTATTAACGTGGCGCAATTTCCTGAGTGGCCTCATATTAATGGCGCTTTAATTAAATTAAAGCTTTAATCAATCTGGAATTGAATACCGGATTCAAAATGCTAGAAAAGTATGCAAAGGGCATTATAACAAAATAATTAGTATTTAAATAATTATAAGATATGTATATTTAGTGAATGTAAGGACAATAAGGTATCGCATGTGACCTTTATTCGAAACATTCCCGTATTATCTTGTTTTTATCCAAATCCATAATTATTGTTTTACACTTTCGTTGTGTACAGTACAATGGGATTATTTTCATATAACATTATCTTTCAACTTTTTCATCGCGCCATCCATGGTGATCGTCGTGGTCCTCTGCTATATCTGGAACTTGATGCATTACCTGTCTTCATCCTCCAGGGTTTTGGGCTACGTTGAATGCAGCGTTTAAAGAGGATCCTATCAACGCCTTATTCATCTATCTAATAGAATGCCTTCTTCGAGGTCGCTTTTCCAAAACTGTCCTCGCACCAAGCATGTTTCTTTCCTTCTTTCTCGTCGTCCATGGTTCCATTCAACACAGTGCTATGGAGAATACTAGTGATAACTAGATGGTTCTTCTGATTTTGGTTTTTCTATCTACAGATCTGTTAATACATACTACTCGTAGATCTGTTATCCAACCAACTAGAAAGGTGTTACAGAAACCTTACGTGAAAACCATACTAGAACCCATTTATAGGAAAATTGGTATAAACGCGAATCGAATCCGCAATCCCCGGGCTGTAACACAGGTTTGGTATCAACTAGGCCACGGAGGTCATCATATGTCATCGAATTACAACTAGAAGGAATATTGGTTGCATCGTTTTTTTTGTATATACGAGTATCATATAGTACTCGTATGTATCAATTAGGATGCTATTAAAAAATCTTACTACAGACTTAGTTGTGATAACATATTTTGATATACTCGTAATTATAAGTTTTAGTCTACGAGTATAAATATAATTCTACGACTTTACAATCAAAATGACTTCCACAGATTTAATAAAATTCCAGGAATGCATAAAAACCACCAATTTATTTTCCCTGTTTATTTTTTATTTATTTTACGATGTAACAAGTTATATTACTGAGTCTTATCAATTTATTAATTTGACTTTTGCCTTTTTCTAAATTCCTTTATTCCGTAAAACTCTGGCTTGATTTAGTGATTGGGGGCTAAAGTTCTCATGCGAAATACCATTAAGTTTGTTTTGAACAAAATTGAATCAAATAATTATTATTATGGACTTCTCAACAATGCTTATGATGGTAGGAAAATTAAGTTCCATATAACGTACGTCATTAATTTTATTGTATTGTATTACACTTTCGTTGTGTACAGTAAATCTGGCGGGTTTATTACAAAAAAATAACTGGAATCCTTTTTTAAAATCTGGTTTCTAACAGGAATTGAAACCGTAACTCGTTGGTTGGAAGACAGGCTTCTTGCCAATTAGACCACGTAAGTCATCTTAGTGAAAACAATTTTATTATTTCGCCAAAATGAAAATATATTTTTTATGAAGCATTGCATTGCATTTTTTATCACGAACTGATGCTTGCTTTCCCTGTTAACATTACTGAAAAATGTCCCGAATTTATATTATAAAAAAATTCAGTCACCAAAACTTGGCGAATAGGTCAACAATGGTAAAAAAGACCTTTTGAGGACCTCATATTCCTTTTGAGGTAAGCCAAGATGACCGATATCAACGCATTTCTATACACGCACACAGCTCTCACCTCTTCGACGTCCATACACCTCGTCATGCATGCACTCCTATTTCTCATTCTTTTTACTTTCCTTCAGTTAAAATTGCTCCATTTCCTTCTATTCTGTCCTCAGTCTACCTCGTCTTCGCTTTCTATTAATTTCAGTTGTATAAATTTGTTACGTAAATCATTCGCTTAGTTCAAGTTTATTACAAAATGAAAAACATAACATAAGTCGTTTTTCAATTAATATAATTAATAATTTGATTGAAATCCATTTCATTTAAATGAGCAAATAATATTTAATAAGTTTTTTGCTTCATTAAATCAAATATTGGATTTGAATAAAACAAATTGTTCTCGTGAAAAATTGATGAAGCAGTACTTTTGCCTAAAATTACTTGAATGTTGGTCACATTTATTTTATAGAGCACACATTTTTTTAACAAAGAAAGACAAATTAATTTACAGAAAAGAAAAACCTCTGTGTTGAAAATGAAAGTAAAAATACTAGGAACGCACCATAAATTTGAGGAATAGATTTTTCTCAAGGCAGTGCTACACTCTGGGGTTTTATTACATTCTTACACGTGTCAAGGGCACGGGAATGTTTCTTTTTATATGAAAACTTTCCCTGCTTTTCGGCTTTTGTGGTAAAATACCTCAAATTTAAGCAATTATAGAAAAATGTCGACTCTGAAAGGAAACGTAGATACATTTAAATTTTTTATACGTATGTCAAATAAATTGAGTGAAAGAAACAATTTTTTAAGACTTTTTCAAATATTCTAATGCTGCTGGCACTCCCATTAAAAAAAAATAAACAATTGTTTTTTGATATGTGGACATATAGTATTGTCATGTTTTTTCTTTATTTATGTTGACAATAGAAACCAACATTTCTTCCATTTCTCAACATGAAAATGAAATACTGTTTTAAAATTATTTTGTTGATTTTTTTTTCATTGTATCTACTCGTAAGTGAACGATTGTTTTTATTATTATCGTGACTTGCATTATACCGTTGTTGACTTATGTGTATGCTTACTAATTTATCTGCAAATAAATGCCAAACATAAATGGAGAAAGACGAGTGTTCGGTTATAACTAGCCAATGAGACAAAATCAAAAACACTGAATCAGAAGAATAATTGGCTTCAATTAAGTAAAAAAAAGTCTTCTTAGAGCTGAAAAGACTGAGCATATTGCTTGCGAAAACAACGATCGATGGACCAAGGATTTTGTAAACTAAGGATAGAGAATAACAAAAGGCTCGTTGGAAGACGCCTAGTTGGTGACATCAGGAGTATGGTCAGATGGCAATAGAGGCCCAGGATAGACTATTGTTCTGGATTTGAGCGAAGTCTATATCTAACAGCGAATGAATAATAATTTTTTATTCAATATTCATAGATTATTTTCAATATTCATTAATTACTTAGTTTATATAAATAATTATCTTTCCCTTTTCAGCTGAATTCTTTCAGATAAAAAGGGAAGGAAAATATTTTACACAACATATTTGTAATTTATATATATATATATATATATATATATATATATATATATATATATATATATATATATATATATATATATATATATATATATATATATATATATATATATATATATATATATATATATATATATATATATATATATATATATATATATATATATATATATATATATATTTTATATTCAGGTGATTTATCTACAATATGATGGTGGAGGCGAATGCTTTGTATCCCATGAACGTATCTATTATCCAAAAAAATGTAGATGACCGAAAACCTTTCGACGACAAAAAAATCGATGAATGATGAAATTCTGGAGAAGTTACGTTAAGAACAGGCAAAAATACATGATTTCTAGTATCATCATCCAAATCTTCCATAATGCCTAGTCAGTCAATGTGTTGTTTGCAAATGGGCTGTTATAATGGCTAGCCACATTACAACAGCCCATTTGCAAACGACACAAGATTGACACTATCTTTGAAAAATATTGTTGAGGTGAAATAGGCCCGTTTTCTGATAGCGTAGTGGAGTGACTAGCCCTAACGCAGTAATATTAATTGGAGTTTTTTGACTACCTGAATAAATAACATAATCATAATAATAAATTGGATGAATTAGCTTTTTAATTATATAATTATATTGGGAATTTTTTAAGGCTATGTCAATAAATAATTTCTGACGATTTATAAATTGACAACCACTGTTGCATAGTGGTGGAATGCTAATATTCCACTCAAAGATTTCGGGCTGTTTTCTGATGGCTACTGAACCAATTTTTTTAGTATTTTATCTTTATAAAGACCCTTAAAAAATGTTGTGGGTGGTCGGAAAAATTTATATTATGACAGTAAACTCGTTAGATTGCATTTTAGGTATACGAGTACGATTATAACACAGTGCAATAATAGTCCTACACCTCTTTAAACCGACGAACTCCGTGGTCTAGTTGGCAATACGCTTAACTATCATCCGGACCTCTTTTTTTGACCTCTTGAGACCTGACGTCCATTATAATGGATACATCGTTCATATGCACTTTGTAAACAACAGTGTGATGTATTTCTGTTTTCAATGATAACAAATGAAACGTAAGACACTGTATTATCGACTTTGAACGTTTTGGGCGCCATCTATCTAAACAAATATTATACAACATAATATTGCATTTAGTGCAAATAATACCATGCACAATCAAGAATATTTCCTTAAATCCTTAGAATTAGTTCAGATCTGAAGAGGTTAAATAAATCTAGGGTAACTACTTTTTAAAATTATTTTTAGGTTTATAAAAACAAACTTAAAAATAGCTTTTTCATATGAGACACTTATCTCAAAATAAAAGTGCTTCTTTTAATACATCTTTTTATAGAATTCTCAATAAATTAATTTAAGTTTCCGTCCACCCCAATAATGGGATCCCCGCTTTCAGCCTCCACCGCCCCCGCATTTACATTGAACAACCACGTGACCATGAAAACCGCTATTATTGATTCCATTCTTCCCTGCGGTGGCAATGCGTTAAATATTTTCAAGTGTTTAATAATATGTAGTCCATAATATTTAATAACTAAGAATGGGAAATGCTGAAGGAGGTAATAGAAGGGACAAATACAATCGATCAAGTTAATGTAGTTAGACTGTTGTTTTATTTATTCTAAATTTATTTGTGTTTTAAATATTCAATTTTATAATATTTTTCTTGTTCATTTCATTTCTTGTTTCATACGTGTGTAAAAAATTTGTTCAAGTGTCACTCCGCTGCATATATGTATATGTAAAAGTTTGAAATTATGCATAATATTTTCCTTAAAATCTGGAATAAAAAGATATCATTATCAATATAAATATCTCAACCATTACGATGGTGGAAAAATGTCTCAAACCATCTTGATTAAAAAAAACATTCAATTTAAAGGTAAAGGAGATGTTTCCTCCAAAAACTTTTACAAATTGGTCCACTGGTACCCAAACAATATATTATAGATTACATCTATTTTCTAAACAGAAAAAGAATGATTGTGCGTTGAGGTTGGTTCTAAATATAAAATATCTGAAATTATTTGTCTCACCCAAACATTTATTAAGTGAAACGTTATTTTGTGTTGTATTACATTTTCGTTGTGTACAGTAGAACCTGACAGCTTTTTTGTTACCTGAAAATCTCTTACAACTAACCAGAAATGTGTTAAAAGGGTCTGAAGTGAAAATCAAACTCACCCTTTATTAAAAAAAATGGGCACCAACAGGAATCCAACTTACATTCTCTTACCAACAACACAAATGTCACGGAAATCTAGGAAAAGTTTTGATGCACTTGAATTTACATCAAATAAATGTTATGTTGAATAGTGCATTATTCATAAGCGTAAAATAAATTAACTCAGGATATACTCAGCATAAATATTTTAAAGGCATGCACGGAAAAACTAACGTTTTAATATAAATATTAAACTTTTTTAAATTTACAACTGTTCGTCATTTTTATTCGAAAAATTGCTTTGACATTTATACAAATGAATGATAATTTTCACATAATTTTGGAAATGTTCCAAATGTTCAAACATGTGTGAGTGACTTGGGATGTCTTTAATGACGGATTTGATATATTGTTCAAATTTCTATATTTAGGATCACAATTTAATTACTTGATTTAAAATAAATGTTCAAGGATGAGAAGAAAAAATATTTAGAGTGAGTTTTTTTATTTAAATTCAATGTCACCCTACACTACACGCGTACTGTGTTAAACTCTGTCTGAAACGCCTAAAAAACATTTTTTAGCCAAATACTCTTCAGTAAAAAAAGGTAAACCTTATCCGAATCTGAAACCTTCTTTAGTAAAAAAATAATATCTTTTCTAGGGCGCTTTTTCTTTCTTCTTAGAACTCTTTTCAACCAAGTTTGACCTTTAAACCCGATCTGAATTCAATGAGCATAATTTTTTTTCGAGTAATTTAAAGTAAAAATGGCTTTTCTATCTTTGATCCCGACACGTGGCAAAGAAAGATAGATACGTGCTATTTTTTTTTCTATAAAACCAACTAATTGGTTTAGTATCAGAGAATTTAGATGTGTTTTTTGACATTCATATTTGCACACTTTTATATTTTTTTATATTTCTACACGTTTATAAGACAAAAACCCAAAATAAGAAATATTTAATAAGAAAACAAAGAAACTTCAAAAGGAATACAGGGACAGAATAAATATAATGACATGTAATTGAAACAAAAATTGTATAAAAAATCTTTGAAATTGACAAACTTTGTGTTTTTTGCTATATAAGACTCGTTTGGAACTCATGTGGCAAATATGTGTATCTCCATTTTGCCAAGATGGTATTTAAAGTTAATTATTTTGCTTGTTAGTGCTTTTTTGTGCAAAAATAAGCACTCAAATATTTTAAAAGTATCTCATCTGTTGATAATAAGTGAGCTTTAATTGAAAATAGATGGTCAATGGTTAGCATTCATGATAAGCAAGTTAATTTCCCAAGTTCGATTGACTTCAGGACTTAATTAAGTTTTAAGCATTTTTCTTTCTGAATTTAGGTTTTAGTTTAGCTTATTAGTTTCACTTATTTATATAAATTTCAGAAGCGTTATACAGCAACAATGTAAAGTAACATATATATGTATTTGTCAGACGAATTAATTCAGCTGATTGAATCTTTCGACCACCTTGGCAAATATAATCTCCTTGTCTTCGGAACTTTGGGTGTAGTTTTTAAAGACTATGTGCAATCTGAAATAGAACAGCCTGCACACAATAAACCAATCCAACCAAGGAATTATTTATCCATAAATTGACTAATAATCATCCTCAATCTTGTGATTTCGGGATGTCAGCAGATATGTTCATCTATTATTCGTAACTATTTTATAAAAATAATTCAGCCCATACTTTTTCTGAAAATATTTTTCTTCAAAATTTTTGTTTTTTGTTCATGAATCAATAACTAACTCATTTTGTGGATGTACGAGTGTTTAAACGATAATTAATCTAAGACGAGATAATTTTTTTCTGAAAACTGATGACATAATTAAAATGATGAATTTCTTTATTAATATGTATCAACTTTTTGGTATAACATTTCTTTATATTTACATACACGTACATACCATCATCAAACAAGCGATATCGAATGCAAATAATACAGACATATGCCCCTACACAGAGCTACTCTGATGATTGTATCGAAGAGTACTACCAGGAAGTTCAAAATATGTATGATGCAAACACATCCCACTTCAAATTTGTAATCGGAGATTTCAACGCAAGAATCGGCTGTGTCCACAAAGATGACGAATCAGTGGGAAAATTTGGGATAGGCACCCGAGATGACAGAGGAAACAGGCTTGTGGAGTTTGCTCAAAGCAATTCACTTTGTGTTATGAATTCATTTTTCAAAAAGAAATACTCTAGGAAATGGACATGGAAAAGCCCAACAGGTAACACAAGTGAAATCGACTTCATCCTGTCAAACAAAAGATTTACTGTCCAAGACTGCACTGTTCTCAACAGCTTTAAAACAGGCAGTGATCATCGCCTAGTAAGAGCCAAAATAAAGATCAACACCAAAACTGAACGTCTCAAAGTGATTAAGAAAAAGGAGAAAATAGTAATAAACAACGATCTACTTGCTAAAAATAAAAATGGATTCCAACTAGACCTCAAAAATCGATTTGAAATCCTCAGCGAACCACAGCTTCCGATTACAATAGAAGCAATAGCAGAACAGATAGTACAGAGTGCAACAAACTACGGCGGCTCATATCCTCAAAAAGAATCAAAATTGTCGCAGGAAACGTTAGATCTTATGAAACAAAGAAGAAAAATGATATCTACACAACCCGCTTCTACATCACCATCTTTCTCAGAGATCAATAGAATGCTACGCAAAAATATTCGTAAAGATATCCGCGAATATAACACAAAAATGGTTCAAAGGACGATTGAGAATAGAAGAAGTCTGAAAAAGCTAAAGCAAAATATGTCTTTAGGAAAACGCCACATCATTGCACTTAAACTGTCTGATAATACTGTAACCAAACAACGAGACCTTATCCTGAAGAGAGCGGAAGAATTTTATAGGGAACTATATGCCGATACAGATACTGTAACTATACCAGATACAAATCTGAATCTAGAAACAACTAAGGATGAAAATATCCCAACGATCTTGCCAGGAGAAATCAGATACGCAATCAACGGAATGAAATCCGGTAAGGCCACTGGTACCGACGGTTTGTCCATTGATGTCCTTAAACAAACAGGTCGAGAAGTGGATACCATCTTATCAACACTTTTCAACAGGTGCCTTCAAGAAAAAGACATTCCAGAAGATTGGAAATCTGCAACTATAATACTTCTCCATAAGAAAGGCGATCAAGAGGATCTTAAGAACTACCGTCCGATTAGCATGCTACCTACCCTTTACAAAATTTTTACCAAGATTCTAACCAACCGACTCTCGAATACTTTTGACATGAACCAACCACGAGAACAGACTGGATTCAGGAAGGGTTTCAGTACCATGGATCATATTCAGGGGCTGCGAGAGATAATGGAACGATGTGACGAATACGAACTCCCCCTGTACTTAGCCTTTGTGGACTACGAAAAGGCATTTGACTCAGTCAAAAAAGCTGCCATATTAGAAGCTCTAAAGACACAAGGTATTGATAGAGCATACATTCAGTTGTTCAATAACATCTATATGGATGCAACAGCAAAAATACATCTCCACAAAACCTCGGAAACCTTCCGAATCGGTAAAGGAGTTCGTCAAGGAGACACTATTTCCCCAAAATTATTCACAGCTACACTGGAATACATATTTAAAAAACTAGAATGGGAAAGTAAAGGGCTGGCGATTGATGGAAAATACCTGAGCCATTTGAGATTTGCAGACGATATCGTTATATTCTCGCAAAACCCGATTGATCTTCAGCACCAACTGCAAGAATTGGCAGAGGTCAGCAGGGAAGTTGGTTTAAAAATGAATATTTCAAAAACCAAATATATGATGAACGGATTTGCTACCCCAAAACCAATAAACGTAGATGGAAAACCGCTAGAACTTGTCCAGGAATATGTGTATCTAGGCCAACTTATTTCCTTTGTAGGTGGCATATCGGAGGAAATAGCACGAAGGACCAAACTGGCGTGGAGCTCATTTGGACGTTTGAACAACATCTTCAAAAGTAATCTCTCAATATCCTTGAAGCGAAGGGTCTACAACCAGTGCATTCTTCCAGTACTTACGTATGGCTGCGAGACATGGACGCTCACAGTAAAGAACACGCAAAAGCTCCAGACCGCACAAAGGGGCATGGAGAGATGCATGTTAGGATATACTAAAAGAGACCGTAAACGAAACACCTGGATTCGCAATATAACAAAGGTAGAAGACGTTATAAAGGTGTGCAAAAGAATTAAGTGGCAATGGGCCGGACATGTAGCCAGAATGTCAGACTCCCGATGGACATCCGAAATAATCCAATGGTATCCAAGAGGCATAAAGAGGCCTAGAAGAAGACCGAAGGTACGCTGGATGGACGAAATCAGGAAGCATGGCAGCATCACGTGGCATCGGCGAGCAAAGGACCGAACTGTTTGGAGTCAACTTGGGGAGACCTTCATCCAGCAGTGGATCGACCCTGGTTGACAATGATGATGATGATGATGATGACATACCATCATACCATGCCCCTTTAGGGGATAGGCAGATAGGACAGGAATAAACGCCTTTATATCTATGCACACAACTTTCGCTTGATCCACATGCACAAATCTCGTCATACATGCTCTCCTGTTTCTCTTACTTCAAATCCTTTTCCTTTTCCCCTTTAATTTCTAATTATGATAAAATGTAATAGTAAATTTTGTACAAAATTCACACAATTCTACCGCATTTATTTTGTTCTTATCTCTTCGTTTCAACGTCCAGGCTTCGTTTCTATACAAGAAGATTGGCATTAGCAGATCACTGTGAAAAGCCATTTTTGAAGTTTAAGCGATTGATTCATTGACAAAACAGTAATAAGTGCGCCATTGACTTTGTTCCTTCAACGTCACGCTTTTCAGTATTTTTCTCTTTTTTAATCCTTCTTTATGAATAAAAATGTTCACCGATTATTAATTCTGACTTACACTGGTTTTTCTCTGAATCCATTGTATGTTTGCACAGGGTGGCTCATCAGTTGCGCTCAGTTTTAAACATTCATGTTTTTTGTAATAGTTGGACCCTTTTTTTTAGATAATATAGACACCCTTACGTTATATTACAGAAAATTTAACGATTGAAAGTGGTCGAAATTTACTTCACAAATCAAAACTCAAATCTAACCAATGTCCACATCGATGTTATTTTACTGATGCAGATTATTCAGTCAGATCGGCGATGAGAAGATATATTGATTGCGCGTTTTGTACAGCAGGTATCAGTGGTTCACTTATGTGCTTCGAGCCGAAAGACCGCGTACTATTCGTACTAATTAGAATATTCAGAGTGTACAAGAATCTTCCTGATGTTCAAGTAACTTCAATCAGAAAACGTTTAGCTCAGCTCGAAATGTCTCAAATGACATAGAAATTAATCTAAAGAAGCAATTTGCTCCTCTTTCCGTATAAAATTCAGTTGGTACAAGAATTCATAACACCTTGAATAGGAAAATTAGAGTGCGATTTATGGGCCATCCTGTAGAATACAACAGAAAAACAACGTTTTTTGGAATAAAGTACGCTGGTAGAAAAAAACTGTTTCTCATATTTTATATAAAAAAATATACTATGAACAGATTCAAGACACTTCGAGAGTTCCATAAAGACGGAGGCAGATTAAACTTTATATTTTTTTGCTAGTATGAGGTCTACAAAACTCGAGACTTACAAGTTTTTTTCTAGGGTGGCAGAAGACAAAGCAATGGAGTGGGCTAGCAGATTTTCGGTCGCTAGGCGGTGGGAGGCGACCTTGGGGCGGCTGTTGACTCCCCTTCCCTTCCTCGTCTCTCCGGCCAAGGCGCGCGTCGCTTCTTCAAAGATTGATGAACTTTTTGCCTATGGAACCACACTTTTAAGCCGAGCTTTAGGGAAGAGCTTTCGATAAGTGGATTTTTTAAGTTTTTTTTTTAAATAAATCGTGGCAACATTTTCAATAAATCGTGGCAACATTCAAATAGTAATACACTTTACGTTTTAAAATTCAACTGAATATTCCTTTCTTCTATTAATGCTATTGTATTATTGTTTCGAGATATTTAGTTTATTTTAAATTACTTACATTTTTAAAAATCTGTCATGAATTAAAACGATTTTAAGTAGCTGGGTGGTTTCAGAAAGTACTGTATAGCAATAAGTTAGCCAGATGTACCACGTATAATACACACATATCATCACGTCGTGTCCTTGGCGGGGAAGGTAGAGTGAACAGATCTCCAAACCTTTCTATCCATGCACATAACTTTCCCCTCCTCCACATTCACACATTCCGACATGCCATGTATTATATAATAATGTACCCAAACTAAAAAATTATTCTTATGATTATTAATTTTATTTGTGACAAACGTGTTGTTTTTTTCTTGAAATAAATATTTATTTCTGTTTGTATATCGTTATTTTTTGTACAATGATTGATTTCAAGCGCATTTAGACTGTTTGAGGGAAGATATTTTAAGAAATTCGTTTTGTACTGTATTAAGATTTTGTAGTATACATAACTTGGTAAAATTATTGCCATGTGTGAATCTTTTTCAACCAACCAGAAAGATGATAACTTAAGGCCTTAAGTGACTAACAGACTAGCAACCAAAAATTTTTTTTTTGAACAAATGTGGGTTCCATCAGGAATCGAACCCGCAACCCCCGAATGAATAACAAAATCAATACTTCATCGGCGATCTTCAATTAAATAACACATACTATACTTAATGTTAAATCGTAGCAGAGTGGTAGGGATTTAAATGATGTCATTTATTTTAGCCAAGTTGATTATATGGTATGGTATGGTATGGTAATGCGTGAAATTCGTCATAGGAATTTATGACTGCTAGACACGATCCAAAAGTCGCATGCAACGGTACGTACATTTTTGTGGAACATGCAATTATGATACTTCCATTATTTCATCCGTATTTACCAGTGTCCTGATTAAAAAAACCTTAATTTTTTATTCATGACAACCTCCGTAGCCTAGTTGGTAAGAAGCATGTCTTCCACCTGGGGTTTTCGGGTTCGATCCCCGATAATACAAAAAAAATAGATACGAGTTCGTTTGGTAACAATACTCGCACACTTCTATCGCATGCCACGTGCATTGCCTTACGTGTGGTAGTATTTTCAATACGTACGGTGTCGAACTGCGAGTTACGTGCATAATTAAGTGGTTCTCAAATCCAAGACTCATATATTGGGAGAGTATATTGCCTCAATGCAAGTGAAGCTGTCAGAAACCATATTGCCTCAATGCAAGTGAAGCTGTCAGAAAAATGTATTGTATGGAATAACATCACTTCTAGTAGAGATAAGACTTAACGATGTAATACAGTTTAAAGTGTTCCCTGTTTTTATCGATTATCGTTTGGTAGATTCATGATACACTCTTAAATTATTCAAAAGTCATCAAATGTGTTCATAAAATATTTTGTAAACATTATTATTATAATTGCAAACTAATCACTGCACTTTAGTGTTAGTAAATACTACGCGGCTTTATTTTACAAATGTTATCAGAAATTTATCTATACACACAAATGAATGGAATAATACTGAATAATCAATATCAAATATTTGATTCCTTCATATTTATTTATATTCTATGTATCCGTTCCATACCACTGATATTGTATTATCCGGAAAGTACGAGCAATTTTACATTTTTAGGTTAAATTTAAACGTCCAATATACTAAATACGCATGGACGATGGCATTCGACATTTTCAGTATCATTATTATTATTAATTTTTTTGATTAACTTTGCACGGATGTCTTCAGTTACACAAAGAGGGTCTGCTTCTAGAGTTGGCTTATTCGTTAAGAAAAATATCAGCGAGGATTTGTCTCATGCTGCTAGGCGATGCCGAGAATATATCCACAGTGTCATTCAGTTGGTTCAATATCTCTATACCACGCGTGACTGAGTGTTTAGCCATGATGTTCGTCCTGTAAGTTGGTATGTAGAATTGAGGGGGATTCCTTGCACGGCTATATTTATTAGATACATATAAACTTAGTGCTTCTAGAATCGTGGGACAGTTAAACACCTTTAGTAGGAATATCGCAATGGATTCTTGCCTTCTTGTACTGAGGCTTCTATAGTTACCCACCGTGAAAAGTTTTACATGGTGAGCATATTTTGGGTAATCGCCCTTTATTCTGTACCATGGATATCTGAGGATTTTTTTTGTATTTGTTCTATATTGTTGTTATACTCGTATTCATGCTGGTGACGAGACCAAACTGTATCTCATATTTATTGTGTTGTAGAACGCTAGTTATTCTCATTTAAAGCCTTGATTTGGTCATCATCAGTTTTAATCAGTCTTACTGAGCGGACACCATCTTCGAGCGTCGTATCACTATTACGGATTTTTCAAACCACATTGGACACACGATCGCTTACTGCATCATCGCCATACGTTGTACATATTTTTTTTTGTTTTTTACGCCATATTTTCCCTTTACGGAATTAAAAAAGCACCAAACACCGAAAAAAAACAACTTACCTTTCTTTAAAATGACCCCGAAAAACCACTGAAGGAATTTGGATTTAAAACGGCCGAAAAAAATGCATAAAACTACAACTTTTTATAATTATTTGCATTCAGCACACTTGAAAGAAAGTTAATAACGAAAAAAAATTCCTAAAAATATTTATCCGACTTACATTACAAAGCTTCAAGATTAAAAACATGTTCATTTTAAGGAAAAAATATATTTAAACGTATGCACTTGTATCGTATTTAAAATAGCTAATTTATTATTTTTTAAATAATTAATTGAATGGATTAAATACACTTTAATCTATTCAAATACGAAATTTCCATGAAAAATTAAAATAAAATTTCTGTGCTTCCGTATAGACGCTCTCTGTGATCTGTTTGATAACACGTCTGTCTTCCAGCTTGGGGTTACGAGTTCTATTATTGTTTGAACCTAGATTTTAAAAAGGTTTCCAGTCTGGATTTTCTCAAAATAATTGTTTTTTTTTTTAAATCAGCTGCTTAGTCCATTTGTTTTTATAAATAATTTTAAAATCAAATTTGTACGAGATTTTTATTGATTGACATTGAACCTTCTAACAGTAGTTATTTTTACTTTTATTTATTAGGCTAAAATTACATTCAATTATATATTATATTTATCAAAGAACTATTTTTTTTAATGAAATGTAAATACAATTTAAAAAAAGGTGTTGTTATGTTTATGATATTCCTTAAAATAAACAAGTTTATCTACTAATTCAATTTAAAAAAAATGTGATGCTTAGATTTTGTATGACATAAAATATTATAAAATGATTATGCATCTTATTAAGAAAAAAAGTCGGTAGTATTGTCACATGAATAAGATATATTTTTCTGTGTGTTTGAATGATAATATTCAAATAAAAAAATATCCCATTAGGAACACAAAGGATTCACAGTCCGTGCGTCATCGATCCCGAGCCATAGTTTAGCATTGGTTTAAGCGCAAATTGTTATTTGGTTATTGCCCCCACTTCGCACCACGTACCGTGAACCATGTATCGTGTACCATGAACCAGTGCACGTTATGATGAGGAGTTCCTGGAGTTGGACTCGCCAATTACTACAATAGTCCCAATGGGACATAAAGTCAACAGCACATTGTTCTGTATTACTTCACGATAAATTATCATCGAACATTATTCCATACAACTTGACATTCAGATCATTGTCATTATTAGTTGGGTGTCCGATCTGCGGTGTCATTTATCAGCCTTGGAGTATTTCAAAATGATGATCGGTGATACCGGTCATTAAGGGAATTTTACCTTTCTAATAATTGGTATTATGTGTCATAACATACGTGTGACCTAGTTGGTAGGACGCTTTGAATTTCAAATTGGGGGTTACTGTTTGATCCCACATGGAACTCAAAAACGAAGCCCAGTTTTGTTGTTTACATGAGGCCTTTTAACATATTTCTGGTTGTATTATTTTATTGTATTACATTTTTGTTGTATACAGAAGAATCTATTCGGCTTATTACTACATGGAAATCTTTTCAAATTAACCAAAAAGAGGCTTTAAGGGAAATTTAGGCTGGAATCCTTTTAAAAAAATCTGTGTTGCGAGAGGAATTGAACACACAAGTCCCTGAGTTGAACGGCCGACATCTTACTAACTAGCATACAGAGCTCGAAGAAGGGAGATTTTATTTTGAAATGAACAAAGAAGCTAAAGAATTTGAACGAAATCTTTAAATTAGATGATATTATTATATTACCTTACCAACTAGGCCACGAACGTGTCCAGTATTTGGTCAGAAGAAATTTATATACAGCAATAAACTCGCCTGTTTACAACGATAGTGCCATCATTTTTGTACTTATGTGTATTTTGTGTAAATTTTTTTGCTATCGAATAACGTGCGCATGAATTGCTAAATCTTGTATCAAACCGATATTATTCTGTCTGAAGAGAGTCTAAAAGTAGAAGTTTGAAACAAGTGTCGCGGTGATAAATTGTTTGTAGTGGAATTACAAAATAACTTCTTAAAGTATTCTTTAAAAAATTTAGCCTTCAATCATAAAATTAATAAGAAGGTCCAAGAATATTTACAAGCTTATCTTGTAAAACAGGCCTGGTCAAATTAGGGCCGCGGCCCGTATAAGTCCAACTCGTATTTTAATGTAGCCCGAAATTTATAATTAATTTTTATTTATTTTAACTATTTTTTTTGTTATTTACTGAAATATATATTCTTTTTGGTCTAATTGGTAAGACGTTTGTCTTCCAGCCCGGGAATTTTTTACTTCAGGCCTCTTATCACCAGGTTGTACTGTATACAACAAAAGTGTAATGCTATACAATAGAATGTGTCAGTACTGTTTGTGTGTCTCGTGTAGTCGTGTGTGATGCATATCAGTTTACATAGTCACGAATTCGTCAAGACATATACCGTACTCTCCATACACTGTCACTCCTAACCGCCATAAATTTTTTTTAACTTTTGCTATATTATGTATTATATTTTATTTTCGAATTTTATTTCACGACAGTTCTTATATTTAATTTCTGAATGCGGCCCTTCAACCAAAATATTTGCCCAGGTCTGTTATAAAAGAATACTGTGTAGAAAAATAAATAAGCCATTATTTTTTATTCAATCCATTACTGTCACACGGAGATACTCGGAAGTCTAATAACATTAAACAAAGGACAAGGGCAATTGACTAATTCGAAAATGTTTGTGTGTTATCATTAAAATATTATAAGTATAATTTCAATGAAAAATTAAATATCACGTCCTTGCTCAAAATAATCAATAGACTTTGTATAAGGAAGGCATTTTTTTATGGCGGTTATACTTTAACTGTTTTAAAAGGTTTCACTTTTAAAATAAAACGACACATTCACGTGATCTGAATACTGCCATTAGTTTATTTTAATCACGTAGGGTTTCCAGCAGCCTCTGTGAAACATTCCTGGTACTTAACTAGATATATCCAGAATCCGAAAATGTTAAAATTGACACATTAAAATTTTTCAATTCAAATGTATCAATAGCATTTTGCTAACGATAGGTGCACGTTTTAATTCACCAATCATGAGAATGCAACGATTGGGTAACTCCATGTTTGGATTGGAGGATATTTTTAATGTAGATGTTTTGAGATCAGGAGGGTCCTTCTTCGGATTTTTTTAAATCTTAGGTCTTGACTAGGAGACTGGTTATTCCATTTTACAAGTTTTTTTTAATGTTCTCCATGTTTTCGAGTACTTGTTGCCCTTGAGAGAAAATGAATTTTTTCGACGACTTGAATTATTTTATTTAATTATTTTTTTACTTTCCGTGTTGTAATTTACATTGGTATTTTTAAGCGTCATATTTTGATAGATATATGAATGTTTAATTGTTAGTTTTTTGGGAGATGTTGATATATTATCTTTTGTTTTGTAATTGTTGCTGTTATATTGGTAATATGTACTCGTACGTTGCACTTAAACATTTTTTACAATGTTTAGTAAATTTACCATATTGATAAAATAATTTTCCATTAATTTTAAACATTTTTGCCGGACCTAAACAATTAATTTTAATTTTAAAAAGAATAGATATGACCGAAGTCATAGATATTTTTATGCCAATTGAGGTAATAATTTAAAATACCATTAGGATACTCATGTGAGATACAATTTCACATTTCTATTATATCTATTTTCGAATCAAATAGTTCGATATTTTAACATTCTTTCCATATACGAAATTACGTATGACAATAAAGTGTTGTTTATTTGGCAAAAAAATAAATACATAATTATTGATCGCGCGTTTACATGCCTTCCATCCACTCATCCTATAATATTACGTTTACATGCCTTCCTTCCACTCATCTTCATCTATTTTTTACTTCTATTGATGAAGCTTAAAAATTCCGCGATACTTTTCCGAACTGCCAACGAAAGCTATTCT
Organism: Odontocerum albicorne; assembly: GCA_949825065.1. Classification (NCBI taxonomy): domain Eukaryota; kingdom Metazoa; phylum Arthropoda; class Insecta; order Trichoptera; family Odontoceridae; genus Odontocerum; species Odontocerum albicorne. Next base: position 35,698,570 of record OX463840.1, read on the forward strand.
TAAATATTCAACTTTTTTGATAATATTAAATAATTAGTGATCATCATCACCACTTCACCTTTTTATTTATGGGTTATGCAGAGATCTCTTAATTCTATCCTAGCGTACCTTTTTCGTTTCTGCCACACTCATACACCTCGTCATGCATACTCTACTGATATAAAAGTTTTTAACTCTTCACTATTTGATATTTTTTTTTATGTTATGTCTTTTTAGGTCTTTTTCAAATTTCTTGTATCTTCCATCCTTTTCGTATACATTTTTAAAAAATATTTCATTATTCATTATTTCTACGTGGCCGAACCATACAAATGCTTCGTCTTTTATCTTGAGCTCTGCATCTTCCTAATATTTTGATAGGTGTTGTTTCCTTATATCCTTTAGTAATTTGTTTACTTATTATTTAATAATTTGTTTACCCTGGATACTGTGAGTTTTAATAGTATTTATGATTATTATAATATAATTTTTAGCAATAATTTTCATCGACTTTTGTCCATATCACTATTTTTTTTTTGAGAATATACTGGTAGAAATCGACTTGCTAGATCAACGTAAGATCTCATTTTTTCTATTATGCCTAACCATATTCGGTCAATCTAACATATTCTGCGCATTTTGCACTGCTTAGTAGACGCAATTAACATTTCTGGTATTTAGGATACCCAACACTAATAATATCTATTAATAATTGTGAATTGGTAATTTATTATAGGGTTACGGTGTGGGAATGTGGTTTTCAGCAAAATTGATCCATAGTTTTTTTTTGTTGCGAGTTGTCAATTCTCACGGGCGGCCGCAACTAAGACTTGTTGAGTTATTTGTGTGTATCTATGTGAACTTCACGGGTGTAAGTCAGCTGTCTCAGAACAGGCTAATATAGACAGTTTATCTTGAGTCGAAAACAGTTAAGTTACCTTCTTAATTTGTTTCCGACATAGTAAAGTTTGAAAAAATTAAAATCATATTTAAGAGATGCTCATGAAATTGGTTTTAATCATACTGGTTGTTGAATTTAAATTGAAAAAAGAATATCTAATTTATTTACGTAGAATTTAGTAACCTTCTAAAAGTTGCATAAAAAATAATATGTACATTTCATAGTCTTGCCATAAAGGTTAAGACATTATTACAGACGAATTTCTAAGAAAAAATATTTAGATGTTAAAAAACTTCGTAAAGCCCTTGAGTAAGGCACGTTAAATATTCTAGTTTAAAGTACTGGGAGGAGAAAATCACTTCGGACAAGTTTGACTAAAATTTTAAAACAATTATTCAGCGGTTTTCAGATTCAGGAGCTAACAAAGCTTTAACGATTGAAGTTGGTTGGAAAATTTTCAGTGGTTCCATAGTTTAGGATAATGAACAAAATCTTGTTCAGAATAATGCTTAAGAATTCTTATTAGATTGAACTTCGGTTTTCTCGTTAATCTGACACAAAAGACCTATTTAAAAAGTGTTCGTATTTATTATTTTTTTGAAATTGTATTTTATATTAATATTTATACATTTATTTTTGAAAAGCAACTTTATTTCTGGCGAGTATTATATAATATTTTAATTTTGGTGCAGGTTTAACCCAATTACATAAAATAACAATAAATAAAATGATAAAGTCTAAATGTTACGTGATGCCTCCCTGGGAAGTGACTCAGTCATGCCAACGAAGTTCATTAAGGAGTTTAATCTTTAATTTATCCAGCGAGATGTGGAAGATATAGATATCAGAAAAATCATTCAACAAAGTTATTCCGCATGCGAGTGGTGATCCTATTAAGAGCTCAGTTCATGAATACGGCACCGAAAATAATGTTTGCAATTTGTATATGCATAAACATGTATGAGTATATAAATCTCTTCTAACACTTAAGGGGTAATATTCAAGCACGCCCATTAAAATATAGGAAAAAGCCATCGATAAAATCCATATTCTTGAATCAAGATGACGCCAAAATCTATTTTGAAGTCGCTCAACTACCAAGGAATTGTGGATTCCTCTCGGGTTCCAAATTATTGAGCCGCACTCTAATCTACTGCGAACCAGTGAATTATGTAATTATGAATTTTGAACATACTCTTATAGTGTATCTAAATGAGTGCATGGTATTGATAATTAATTGCATTCCCTAGCCAACCGGGAAATATACGGTCTTCAAAAACTCTGCAGTTGGCTAGACTAGTTCATAGAATATAGGGCCACGGGAGTACAAAAACACGTGTATTTCCTTTATATTTCAAAGAAAAACTGGTGAATGTTATTTTAAAGATGGTTAGTGTTTTTTTTTTATATTTCAAAATTTCTTCATGTGGCTACAAAATCACTTCCAAAATATTAAATGCTTAAAGATCAGACTTCGCTTCACTCGTTTTTGCGAAAATCGTTCGTGAGTTAAAATACCATATTTAGATCCTCAGAAATATTGTTGAGGGTCTAAACTGGCCTTCCTTGCTTTCTCCCAGTCACATATTTTGTTTCATCTTCGCAACCATATCTTTGAATAAGGGCTTACAGGTTATCGTCGGTCAATTCCTTCACTTGTTACGTGGATTATTATATTTATAAAATGTATTGTACACAGAGTAAAGTCTTATATTTCAGATTGCTTTTTTTTAACAACCAATAAACTATATCTATCTTATAAAATTATTTGTGGGTGTCATATTATTAGAATCAAAATATCTCGAATCTTCGTACGATGGAATTAACAATTTTATATGATATATATTTGACATAAGAAAATATTTCAGCATCCAATATTTGATGCAAGAAAGTATTTCAGCGAAATTTCGAATATTTCATATGAATTGAAATAAATCAACTTTCAACACAAGAAGATAAAAAGAAAACTTCTTGAAATACGATAAAATCTTACCCATCCTATTTTCTTTTTCCTCACTATACGAGTACATATACAATAATTTTTCATGTCAACAAGCTTTCAAATATTTCTTTATCCCGGTTTATTCCGGGAGATTTTCCTTCTTTCGTAGTCACTAAGTCACTCTCACATGTGAATAAATTGTCAGTAAATGGTAATTGTATCACGTATAAATAAATAATCCTCTTTGATACAAATAATAATATGAACCAAGCTGGAGGTCAAACATCAAGGATATTAGGGCAAAGACACAATAATATTCAATGCCAATATGTGTACAAGTTGTCGGGTAAAGAATTCAATTGAATGAATTTTGCAAATTGAATTCATTTACTAAGAGCAGAAATTTCCAGACTGTATAAAACGAATGTTTCAAATGTTTATATAAAGCTTTTAGTTTATTTCAAGCCTCAACATCAAAGTTGATCAAATTAGTTCCATATAGTAGTAATTTTTTTACGATCTTTGTAATATAAATTGTAGTAAACAATGAATATTAAGAATGACCGATAACTTTTCAAAGTCTTTTTCTTTCGCATTTGAATGCCATAGATTGACCATGCCCTAATTGGTAAGAAGAATATCTCCAATTCCGAGGGTTGCGGGTTCGATTCCCGTTGCTATTATTTTTTCAAAAGGGTTATAGTTGATTTTTACTTAAGGCCTCTTTAATATCTTTCTGGCTGGTTGGAAGATATTGCTACATGCCAATAAATTCGCTAGTTATACTGTATGCAATAGAAGTACAATACAATACAAGCCTGATCGTTTGTATATATGATAGTTTAATTTTCAAATTTATATTTTGTGATTTAGAACAACTCTGGTCAAACAAAAATTTAATGTTCCTACCAAACTACGTTTTGAGATTTTTAGATGTCTTCCTTATGACCTTTTTTCCCTTAACTCGTTTCCTTTGTTCTTAATTTAGACAACTATTATACTTATAGAGATGTGTTAAAATGATTCTATTTCGTCCATTTTTAATAAATAAAAACCTTAAAACATTTATAACCTATTGATTAAAAAGTAAATTTAATCAATTCAAATGTACTGCGGTTTCGACGAAATATAGTAATTATTTTAAACACTCATTAACGTGTGTGTTTAGTTAAGAAAAAAATGAAAAATACACATGACTCGGTATGGTTATCAAATTCTTTGTTTATTGTTTAAATACATTTTTGATATTGCATTTCGATTTTATTTTATTTTCTATTTTAGATTTGGTATCTTTTTCATAGTTAGTGTTTTTAATTTTGTATAAAATCGTAATATAATATTTTGTTCGAATTAGTAACAGCCATTGCCGAAAATCAATAGAAATAATAATGAAATCAATTTATAGAATTCCATTTTCATAAAGAAAATTTAAATTGAACGCTTTGATAGATCTATATTCTCATTTTGCTTTGATAGTACTATATTTTAGAGTTTGATAAGGTGAAATGTGAAATGTATGGTGAAAGAACTGCCAATGAGTAAATACATGAATAATATAAAACTATAATAGCATTTTATTTTGTTTTTCCTAATGAATAATTATCATTTGAATATTTTATAATTAATAATCCTCGAAAGTTCAGCGAAAATTATTGCTTTAGTCTTTGTAGCCGAGTTTTGAAACTTAAATTGAGCAATATACATTTATTTAAGCAATAGGTGTCAAGTTATTTAGGTTAAAAAGGCAGAAAAACTAAATAAGGATTGGCCATGTAATGAGAATGCGTACCGCATACGGATACGAATAGGCACTCGAGTCCAGACACTCAGGGTTATTGAGTTCGTCAGGAGATAACAGAACATTTCCCAAGGGATCGACGCAATATGAGACGTGGTTATGTACGTTTACACTTTCCGTGGCGGAAGGAATACATTTTATTATTTTAGAATTTTAACTGAATTTTGATAAATGTTATGTCAATGATAAAAATACATTTTTGAACACCAATCAGTCTTTTGGAAAAATGAAAAAAAATATTTACCTTTTATAGGGTATCTGCACAAGAACTGCAATTTTTAATTTGTTATCATTTTTCAGCTGTTAAACCAATAATATTTATAATGGATTTACTTCATTTAAATAGCCTATAAATTAATCATGCAGCGGTACGCAGTTGCAGGACGCTTAGAACTTATTTATTATAAAAATGGTGAAAACATTTGCAATGCACTTCGTAAAATTCGTGCTGTTTTCCCGCGAAATCATGTGCCAACATTCAATGCAGTGAAGAATTTAATCAAGAAACTCGAAGAAAATGGTTCCGTTGAAAACAAGTAAACAGCAATTCGGCATCGTTCAGTTCGTTCAAGAGAAAATATTGATGCTGTAAGTCGCAAATTAACCAATAAGAACTTCAATTTTAAATCAATGAAAAAAACTTTTTTTTAAATGTTCATGTTTTTTGGTATCAACGTAATTAGTGCACATGGGAATTGTGTGTGAAAAATTATACCTATACGTTTGACAGCTGAAAATTGGTGGCAAATTTAAACAAGTAGGTCTTGTTGCACCACCCTATACAAAAAAAACCGTTGGTTTTGAGTTTACCCGTTTAAAAAGTATGTGCTGGAAACCCGGATCCCCTAGGATTCCTTGAGCGTGATACACCGATTACGTATTTTATGTCTTCCCCAACCTACGATTCTTTCGGTTTTACACATTCACCTTATTTTGATATTTTTTTATTGATTTTTGGATTTTTAGTACATAAAACATGTATAAAATTGTGTAATGTGAATTTATCCATCAGTAAAATATACCATAAAATTGATCACATTTAAAAAAAACTAATTGTTATTGCTAATTTTGTTGATGTTTTTTGTAAATACTACATAAACGTATTTTTTCCAAAATCAAGCTAAGCTAAGTAGGTTATATATTCTGAAAAAATAAATAAAGTAAACCACAATTTAAGCAAATACTTGAATACATTAAATACATTTACTGGCATTACGAGTTCATAATCCGCATATTATGCACGCTCACACTTACGGATGTAAACCATGCTTTATACACGGTAAAACCTCTATGAAGGTCATCCGTTGTTTTCCCGAGTGAAGGTCAGGAGACATTAGAGTCTGTGATTATTGCCCGGTGACCTGACGCCCAAAATTGTTTGCTTAATTATTATGTACCCAGTGGCATTACCGAGCAATCTTATTTACCGTGAATGTCGCGCCTACACATGAGAACAGTGTACGAATATCATAACATATCATACACTCGATACACCGATGTCGATGTTGTTGGAATATCTTTTTTATTCCTGATGACTCGTTAATTATTTTATTGTATTATACTTTCGTTGTACTCACGGATTTATTGCCAACTGGCTATCTCTTCCCACTAACCATAAAAAAACGTGAACTGAAAACCAGACTGGAACCCTGTTTATAAAATCTGGGTACCAGCGGGAATCAAACCCATGAGTAGGAAGACAGGCGTATTATTAACCAGGTACAAGGAGTCGTCTATTAATATTGTATTACACTTTTGTTGTATCCAACATTTCTTCACTCCAGGCCTTTATAAGAAAAAAAATTGCGCTGTGAGTCATTTTCCTTTTCCCTTGATTTCGGACCATAAGTCCGTCGTCACTACTATTCTTTTCACACCATGTGTAACGGAGAAAGAGTTCCTTTGAACAGTTCCTTCTTTGTTACTAAGTGACGTCGCGCTCATAAAAAAAGTGTAGATCGCGCTAGATGGGGACTTATTTTGTCCCCCATAACAGCATGGGTGGAAGTGGGATCGAACTGTATACAATACTACAATATTTGGCGGATTTTTGGCATATGGCATTTCTCCTACCTATCTGTAGAAGCTCTAATGAAAACCAGATAGGAACCCTTTTAAAATAAACTTGGTTCAACGGGAATCAAACTCGTACTCCCGAAGTGGACGATAGACGTCTGACCAATAAGGTGACAATCTCATAGGGTGTCTGCCTACTGGTCTGCTCTCTATGTGGGGTCATGAGAAACTATACGGGGAATTTGGGTCTCATCCATTTTATTAACGTGATTCTGTTAATACTCGTAACATATTTTCTGCCTTCCTCTTTTTATGATATTTTTGTTTTCCATATCATTCTAATTTTGCATTTCGTATTTTTTTGAATTTTTTATATTTTGATTGATACTATAAACTATTTATAAACAAAAAAGACAAAGTAAAACAATCCTAAAATCGTGTATCCTTCATTCTTAAGTATTAACATTCGACGGAAAGAGTGCTGTTAATATTTTGAATTAATGTAATAATAATCATATTTTTAAGTGTTGTTTAGAAGTTTGAAAAAACTTTAATATATTCAAAATTATTAAGCATCTTGTTGAAAAAAAATCGTTAAATGGTTAGTGAGGTAAGGCTATGTTTGTGTTATATTTAGGGAATTTAATATGAACTAAAGTTCAACGACTCTGTATACGTCCACTTTGCATATCATTTGGAGTTTTTCTTTATGCATTTGAAAGATTGATTTTTAAATAAAAAAACCTTTATTTTTTACTTACATTTCTTTATTGAGCAGATATAATCGAAAAAGTCTTCATTCTTCAAGCGTTGTATTGTATTACACTTTCATTGTATACAGTGCAACTTATTGAAATTGTCGCCATTTGCCAATCTTATACGAACAATCAGAAATATGTTCAAGACGTTTGTAGGGAGAAATATACTGAACCATTTAAAAAAAATGGGTAGGTATTAACAGGAAACTGATCTGCAACCTCTGGGTTGGAATACACATGTCTTACCAACTAGGCTAGGCAGGAGTTATTTTTTAGATTTAATCTTGATGATAAATGACTTGATTAAGTTATAGCAAATCATCTTAAATATTATTAATAAATCTAAACCCATATTTTTTATTGATAGTAATTATTTTGTAGGACAGATCAGATATTTGAAAATACTATTTTTTTATTATGGTATATAATTGTTTTTGTTTATCTAATATGTTTATTGAATGTAATTAGTATTGACTCGAGTACAATTAGAAATAGACTAATATATGAGTTCAGCGGGCGTTGTCCGGAATCGACCGACCAAGGCAAGGGGGCGTTGAAATGACATAAAAAGTTCATTACCACTTTGTGTCAGTGTAATAATTTGAATAAAACATGTCTAGAGCTTTAAGAGTCACCGACTTGTATTCAATATTTTTTTATGGTATGTGATCATATATATTGATATAACGATCGCATTTATAGATAAGCAACCAAACTGATTGTCAGCGAAGGTTTTTTAGTTTATCAAATTTAACTTTATTAATTTTTTACAAATGTATGGTATATTTCGACCAATAAAAATAGTTAATAAGATAAAAAAATAATCGAAAACTTTTCTTTGTTATTTCTCTAGTACCGGCTCGTGTAATATTTTTATGACAATTTCCATGGTCTAGTTGGTAAGACATTGTCCTTCAGCGTGTTCGATTCTCATTGGATTCAATTTATTTTAAAACAGTTCTAGTCTGGTTTTCACATAAGGCCTCTTTAACCTGTCTGGTTGGTTGGAATATATTTCCACATGGCAGTATATTTTTCAAATTGTGCAGTATACAATGGAAGTGTAATACGCCCATTAAATACAATAATAGCATTTTCATAATAAAATATATGTGTATTAATCGGTCTTGAAAATTGGAAGACAATTGTGCTTTAATTATTTTATGAATATTCAAATTAAATTTAAGGCAAATGAGATTTATAAAGTAATTTCTATTCATTAGTCGGATAAAAGCTTTAGATTCAAAAATATATTCTATTTTTCATATTTGCATCAGATATTTAACAACTCAATTTTCATAGTATGAATTGTATCAGGCTCTTTTAGATTTTGGATTTTTATTTTCATACTCGCTGTACCCGGCCACGCGTTGCTGTGGCTCAGTCTGGTTAAATGAAAAAGAAAGAAAATAGAAAGCACACGTTTCTAATACGTTTAATTTCACAATGCTTGTGGTTATACAATATTTTTGATGTCTTTCAGCCACTCTCAGTCTGTCACGTTCATTCTCTTGAGAATGAAGTAGATCTGAAGCTGCAGAACGCGATCGCCGTGCTCGCAACCGTGCATCCTCAAGTCTTGCTGCACGTCGCTCTGCTGCTTTCTCGGCATTTTGATGAACTAAAGCAGATCTATTGCACTGAAAAAGAAGAAAGAAAGTTATAACAAAAACATATAAAAATGCGAAACATTAAAAAAGGAACTGAATAATATTGTTAAGTTCGTAGACGTCTTTGTTCTTGGAGGCAAGAATAGCTTGTTCACTCAGCGAATCGTGATTCTTATATTTGATTTGAATATTGGGAAATACTCTTTCAACCAATTCTTCTTCTGACGTCACTAAATTGCAGAAGTTATAGGCAATGAAATTCGTCCTGAGGTCATATCAACCGGCCCCTTTCCGTTCCCAATTTCCAGCAATTGATATGAGAATATCTTAGCTGATCGATCGTTTTGCAGCTGGACACTAATTTGTCAAATATTTGTCAAATAGGAGTATTGTTAAGGAAATACAGAGATAATTGGAACTAATTAAATGTTAAGAAAAGAGAAAGATTATTGGAATTAATTAAATATTAAGGAAAGACAGAGAGATAATTGTAAGTAATTAAATGTTAAGAGAAGACAAAAAGATAATTGTAACTAATTAAATGTTAAGGGAAGACAGAGAGATAATTGTAACTAATTAAATGTTAAGGGAAGACAGAGAGATAGTTGTAACTAATTAAATGTTAAGGGAAGAAAATAGATAATTGGTACTAATTAAAAAAAATCTCCATTTCTACATACCATTTGATAGATTTTGAAATATAAACATAGGGAAACCAATTCTTCTTTTGACGTCACTAAATTGCAGAAGTTATGAAGCAATGAAATTCGTCCTGAGGTCATATCAACCGGCATCTTTCCGTTCCCAATTTCCCGCAATTGATGTGAGAATATCTCAAGTGATCGATCGTTTTGCAGCTGGACACGCATTTGTCAAATATTTGTCAAACAGGAGTATTGTTAAGGAAATACAGAGATAATTAGAACTAATTAAAGGTTAAGAAAAGAGAGAGATTATTGGAATTAATTAAATGTTAAGGAAATACAGAGAGATAACTGTAACTAATTAAATGTTTAGAGAAGACAAAAAGATAATTGTAACTAATTAAATGTTAAGGGAAGACAGAGAGATAATTGTAACTAATTAAAAAAAAACTCCATTTCTACATACGATTTGATAGGTTTTGAAATATAAACATAGATATAAAATTAAATTCTATATAAAAAATATACTTTTGTTATTCCTACTGACCTCTTTCAGCCACTATCAGCCTGTCGCGTTCATTCTGTTGAGAACGAAGCAGTTCTGAAGCTGCAGAACGCGATCGCCTTGCTCGCAACCGTGCATCTTCAAGTCTGGCTATACGTCGATCTGCTGCTTCCTCGACATTTTGATGAACTAAAGCAGATCGATTGCACTGAAAAATAAGAAAGAAAGTTATAATAAAAACATATAAAATTGTGAAACATTAAAAAAGGAACTGAATAATATTGTTAAGTTCGTAGACGTCTTTGTTCTTGGCGGCAAGAATAGCTCGTTCACTCAGCCAATCGTGATTCTTATATTTGATTTGAATATAGGTAAATACTTTTACAACCAATTGTTCTTTTGACGTCACTAAATTGCAGAAGTTATGAGGCAATTAAATTCGTCCTGAGGTCATGTCAACCGGCACCTTTCCGTTCCCAATTTCCAGCAATTGATGTGAGAATATCTCAGCTGATCGATCGTTTTGCAGTTCGACACGAATTTGCCAAATATTTGTCAAATAGGAGTATTGTTAAGGAAATATTTGTTAAATAGGAGTATTGTTAAGGACATACAGAGACAATTGGAACTAATTAAATGTTAAGAAAAGAGAGAGATTATTGGAATTAATTAAATGTTAAGGATAAACATTGCAACACGAATTTGATTTGGATGTGACATGTTGCACGCGTCATTAATTCATATATCCCAGTGTCGGTCGTTCTCCAATAAATTCAGAGCTTGACATGCACTGCGTAAAGTGGCATGTGTAACGCCGTTGACAATTCTCAATTGCTGGAAAGACGTTGGACTGGGCACATTTACCAACAGCATGCGAAGAAAGAAGCATTCATCTTGTTTGGGATGCACGGTGTACGTAATATAAAATTGCGAAACATAAAAAAAAAAAAACACGAACTAAAAAACAAAGAAAAAACAACAAAAAATATTAACGAAATATTTCCTTTCAAACGCAGTTGTTTTTCTCTTTGGCTTGGTGGATTCCCTCAGTACATTTCTTGGCGTCTCTGGAAGAAAGGGATCAAATCACATATTCGGTTTGATGTTTCTGAATAATGTTATTGTATTTCGGAAAAATCTAGGATGAGTCCTATGACAGTTGACAAATTTGCCCCAATACAACCTTGTAACGACGTTCAGTAATTTTTATTATTTTAGCGACTTTAATATAAGGCTCGATTATAATAAATAGCAAGTTATTTATACAAATGCAACCTTTTGTCAAAATTTCAAAGCAATCGGTGAAGAGCTTTAGGAGATTAGAGATTTTTAATATACGAACATTTACATTTTTATTTATATAGATAATAGATAATATAAATATTTAATTTAAAGTAGGAAAAACAATAAGTTTAAATAATGAATAGAATCTTTGAAAAACTTGTTATTATTTTATCGCTAATATATTTAAGTTTTCTGAATATAATCAATATCCACAAAACAATATGATAACAAAATGCTGAGCCGTCACAACAAACAGAAAATAGCCCTGTTGTTTATTTTTTAATAAAATTTTGATAAGATATCAATACTATCAAAACAAGTTTTGTGTGTTATCTTCAACTTTAAAATAACACTATTAATGAATTGTATAAAAGTATGAAAACATCTTTCTCAAGTTGAATTCTTTCCCATTGGACTATAAATTTCCAAGCATAGGATTAAAAAAGTGACAAAGGTATGACGAAGACTTCTGCACCCTGTATGGCGAAGCTAGCGCAGTGAAAGCTATACAAAATGTTAGACTGCGCTGATTTGGGCCGTATGCATACTATTGATCTTGCAAGGCTCTGTTTAAGGATCCAATGGGGCATAGGGGACTGGGGAAGCCAAAGTAAATATGGCTGAATGGTGTGACAGAGAACTGCCACACACAAGGTATAAACAAGTGGAAGAGTGATGCTACTGACAGTGATAAGTAGCAGAGAATTCTGCAGAGTCAGAATAAAAATACAATAATTAGAAGAATATGTAAAACAAAAAATATCGTAAGATGGCGAAGGCCAACCAGATGTTGTTGACGGGATCACATTCAATAACTACCATAGAGATTGAGGGATAGCTGGCAGTCCACATCTGGTAATAACGCAAAAAAAACAGAACAATACTGCAACGAGGTGAAGAAGTTAATAAAACGGAACCTACATAGTCTATTTATGGACCAATATTATCTTTTGAACTTTGTTTATAAATGGTTATTTTATAGTAAAAGGGTTAGTAATTTAAAAAGTAAAGTTTCAATGAATTGTAATGAAAATATTTCCCCCTCAAGTGTGATATGCAAAAATATATCATTTTCGATGTCATATTTTTTAATTCTCGAATTGAAAATATGTGTTGTTTATCATGTATCAAAATATGTGTTGTTTAGCATGTATCAAAAAACAAAGATTTGTTACTGTATCGATAAGTAACATAAACGCCACTTCGTCTTATCTGTCGTAGACCAATATGGAAGATTCTGGAGCAAGTTGATAACAGGCCCATTGCCGATAAATGGCGGTCCCATTGGATGGAGAGTGACATAAAAAAACGGGTATCCTGGGGGTGACCCAACAGTGGAGTTGCTTGGGGTTTCCCTACCTCGTAGGGAGTAATGAATTTTGACTAATGTAAAATGCGGAGTGGGTCGCAATGTACATGGTATGCAAAAGTGGGGCTTAACAGAGCTAGTTTTCTGTGAGTAGGGGGAGATGCAGACCATGGATCGCATTGATACAGCTGTTCCCTAGATGTTTTTCCTGGAGGTATGCAGGATCTGCATAAACTAACATCAAACGTTGTGATCTGGCTAGAGAGAACAGATTATGAGTGAGGACCGCACGCAAAAGCAGTAGCATTACTTTTTAAGTACTAAAATAAAGATAGTGTGAATAACAAACAGACCAAGAGTACGAGTACTTAAGTTTTTTTCTAGAAATTTTGTCTAGAGTAATAGACGGTGATGATAAAGTTAATATTTTTGAATTCTTAGAAAAATGAAGAATCAATTTTTTAGTCTTATAACTTTGAAAATATAAAGTTCAAGGTCATATTATTTTCAATTAACAAAATATCTTCATGAAGGACAATACTTGGGCGTCTGATCACTTGACCCTTCACCTTAGTGAATAATTAAAAAAATAATAACGATATGTACTATGACAAATCAATAAATTTTATAGGCAAATATGTGTTAAAAATAAATGGGGTATTTCTGAGGACTTTCACGGTGACATTCATTCAAATGACACCTGTATCGCCTTTGGAGGGCGATATCGAATTTTAGAATAATAAATTGTTGACAGTTAAGTATATCACTGGCTGGAGATAGATAATACGTTAAATGTTTTACATTTATTTCACCTCTACATGATATTTTGCGTCTCTCAAAATATCTACTGCGCAACATTAATATTGTAAGCTAGAGAAGTCAATATAGCAATATAACGTTCAATGATATTGCTACATAGAGATTACGAGGAAACACATATAACACAAATCATGTATATTAAATTTAATGTGGTACTAGAGAAAATATTAGTACAGAAAATTAAAAGTGGGAATAAATAAAGTTTATAATTATTTTTTAACGTGTTCAAGCAATATTTATCAAATTCAACAATCAATTTTCATTGATGAAATTGGTAAAAATGTCTAGACCGGTGTAACCATAAAACCCCTTTCTTTAATCTAAAGAAACACATAATTTAAAAAGGTTTTTTTGTAATACATGTATACCATCACACCATTTTTCTGCTGGAGTAGGCAGTGAAGAAAAATTACCAAACTGTCCTATCTCAAGACAAATATATCGTCTCTTTGACATCCATACATATTCTCATACAGCTCTTATGCTTCTACGGTTCCTTCTTTCAAAATACAATTCAATTGATCCAACTATACTTTCAACGCCCTCCGCTTACATTTGCACTGTATATTTATTTTGTTCATTCTTTCCATGTACTCAAGCCATCTGAAGTGCTCTTCTTCATCTTATTCAACACATCTGCCTTAAGTTCACATTCATCCCTAATCAATTCATTCCGTATTCCACCATAGATTGTCACCCCGTGTGTTCTTCAAAGTGCACGCATTTCTACAGAATTTATTTGACTTATTTTAGTCATTTTTCTCATTCAAGTTTCACTCCCATACATTAAAGATCATAATAAAAAACTATGAACTTATCTTAGAGGATTTTGATACGTTCTGGTTCGAGTATATATATTTTAGCGCCCCATTCCCTGACTCTTCCACCATCTGAGTAAATACTACCTTATTAGAAGAATTCTCCAACTTGATCTTGTCTTCCATTCTCGCCCATATATCCTATTTACTTCTCCTTTCATTAATCAGTTTTTTTTGTAATGGCTAATCACCCTTGTTGAAGTTTTCTCAACCATTAAACAATATTGAGTTGAATATGTTTATTAAGAACGCTGTATATCTTCTAGCAGCAAAAACACAGTAAACTCTTGCTATCGATAATTTAAATTAAACCACATTAGTCAAATAAGAATATTAATTTTATATCTTTAATTCATTAGAATTTATAATTACTCTTAACACTCGGCAAACAGAAGGAGACAAGTTTGTAATGGCGTTCTCATATTGGTCGGAATACAATTAATACAAATATAATTTAAATAAATTTATTTCGATTTTTCGTAAAAAATATGATTCGAAGTTTAACAAATTGAATAGGATTATGCACAATCAACATATCCATGAGTCAAGTAAGAAATATTATTATAGAAAACATTTTCCTCTTTAATTTTTTTTATGAAAATAGTTTTTTTCACTTGACGATAATTGGGATAATTTTGGGACACAAATAAGTATGAATCCAAATAAATGTTTATCATTTATAAAAACTTTGCTTTGCTTATGCAAAGTTGCAATCGCAAATTCATGTTAATATTTAAATATTCCAGGATAGTAACTCGAAGTCTGAGGCTCATACGTTAAATTGAGCAGTAAATACTTGAACCAGTTAATGTACTCTTATACTATAAAAATAATATATAACTGATGATTTTAGATTTTAAGGACATCAGCTTGAGATCATTTACTTTGATGAATATTTAATGGTAAATAATTTTTTTTCTTCCACTTATAATAATTTCAGCGACACGTGTTTCTACCTCCTATCGTGAGACTGCCTATGCAGAATGATCCCAGTTTGGTACGATAGTTAGGTGAAACTAAGCGTTGTTTATGATCTTTGCTTGTGTTTGAAATTTGATTTTTTATAACAAAGTTTGTAGAGGTTGATTATGTATTTTCAGCCAATATAACAATACTGGCAGCATATCGGATATTGTTTATAACATGACTATTAATAATCAAGATATCACTGCACACATCGAGGACTTGCCTTATAAGCATATGTCAAAATGCCTTTTGAGTATACTCGTATGTTAAAGAGTAGCAATGATAAAATACGAGTACAACTGTGACAAATTACACGACCCATTTAAATTTTTTTCTGAGAATACATCGTCTTTTATATATATTATTTTAAATATAAGTATTCTTAATACTCGGACCTTACACAACGACCTCCGTGGCCTGGTGGTAAGACGCTTGTTTACCAATCCGGAGGTTGCGGGTTCGATCCCCGCTGGAACCCAGATATAAAAAAAGAGATTTTAGTCAGGTTTTAACTTAGGGCCCATTAAAATATATTTCTGGTTGGTTGGAAGAGATTGTCATATGGCAATAAGCTCGCCAGGTTAACAAATAATAATAGAAAAACGATGAAGCGTATCACAAACCTGGAATTCAGAGAAAAAAATGTGATGGCAAAGAACTCGATGCCAAAAATGTAGTTGATGGAAGGATTGAAACATTTCAATAGCAACCAAAAAAAGACTAATGTACATGTATTCCCTGATTTCTTTTATGAAGTGGAGACTTGGAAAAATGAGTAAAAATGGTTGCATTCTAAATCTGGTGCTGGAGAAGTATGCTGATAATATCATTCTAAATATGGTGCTGGAGAAAATATGCTCATGAGGTCTGGGCATACTAATGTATCTATCATTCAACAACTTGGGATTCGGGATGTGCTGTCCACGATTGCTCTGCGACGACCACTCCAATTATTTGGCAAAATAGTACGTAGAGGAGAGGGGAATTTGGAAAGACTTGTGCTAACGGTAAGTGTATAGTAGAGGGACGACCAGGCAGAGGAAGACCACCAACCCGATAGACTGACAATGTCAGGTACGTAACAAGCTACTCTGTGATGATAATACTCCGAGAGATCCAAAGTAGGAAGAGGCGGATAGACGGGAGAGATCACGACCCTTAGTTATTAAGAATCGACCAAGCAGATGGCATTGGTCATTGATAATAATGCTCTGTACAGAGTTATTATCAGGTCATTGATAATAATGCTCTGTCGTATGACTTCTGACTCTTGCATATCAAGTTTTTTGTGAGTTTATGTTAGTTTGGATGTTGAGGATGATCTCTGTGAATATATAAATGTGTAAAAAATGTTGTCAGTAATAATACTCAACTCTGATGAACTTCACGCTTAATTTTTATTTATTCCGAGAAACAATATATTTTTTAATTCAAATTAACTATACGAGTATAAAACGTATGCTTCTTTATATGCTAATAATACATTATCTGAAAAGTACCACGAATATTTTATATGAGCTTTGTACTGATTTTTAAATTGATTTTGATTCATAATAAACATTAGCAGATACCGGTTGCCAGGGCCTTTGTTTTTTGGAGGTCGCATGTCATCTTATCAAGTTTGCGGGGCTGCTAGGTTTGGAGGTCGCATGTCATCTTATCAAGTTTGCGGGGCTGCTAGGTTTGGAGGTCGCATGTCATCTTATCAAGTTTGCGGGGCTGCTAGGTTTGGAGGTCGCATGTCATCTTATCAAGTTTGCGGGGCTGCTAGGTTTGGAGGTCGCATGTCATCTTATCAAGTTTGCGGGGCTGCTAGGTTTGGAGGTCGCATGTCATCTTATCAAGTTTGCGGGGCTGCTAGGTTTCAAATTTAAAATATCGAAAGTTTCGATCTAGTGGGAGTTTCGATTCATTTAGTCTGTTGAATTATTCTAATCTGTGAATATATAGTATATAAAAAAAAAGATAATAATTTAAATCAATAACGTTATTTTACAACGAAAAAATAGAATTAAATTTAATGTTTTACACTATTTTGTCTTTACATTTAATTTGTATTCAACTTATATTTTAATTTAATCCTTTTATGTACATATGTCAAATTTTCACTATTTCATATAATACGTGAAAATATGTTAATTAATATTTCAAACGTTCTTTTTTTATATTTATTTGTGCCTAAAACCAAGAACGAAGGATACAAATAAAAAAAAGAGTTTAATTAAAATTAATTAAGAAACAGACTAATGAATGAGTATTATAACCTTTTCACGATACATGATGTATAGGAAACAAAGAACTCCTGAATTGAGATATAAAATGTCCTACCTATCATTAAGAAACAAATTTTACAGTTACTTCTATCAAAGGTTTCTCATATACCTTCCAACACACCTATATTTGATATAGCACTGATAACATTTTTGAGCATCCACTGCAAAAATACTTTTCAGAGAAGAATAGTTTTCTACAGAAGATTTTCTGAAGTTATGTAGTAAATCAATTGTTAAGCAAACAAATCTATTATCCTAATATTTGTCCAAAATATTGAAATATATATAAGTGTCCTCCAGTGATTTAACTAAATTTATACCACTTATCAGACAGTCAACATATTTGTGATGACTTAAACTGATCATAACACACTTAGTTTTGATTTTGCACAAAAAAGATTAAATAGCATTTTAGAGATATACTGATTAAGAAAATTATCTAAGGTTTCGGCTTTTAACTTTGTGCTATCCACATTAGAATATGTAATAATACGAGTACATTACTTTGTTATTCTACTAACTACACGAATTACCGTGACACTTGTCTACATTCTATTTCGAAACTCTCTTCAGGGGAAATGATCTCGGTTTATTTCGAGATCATTGCTGAGGTTCATCTGGTATCATGTTGTATCGGAAGTACAATACATATGTGTATTCTATAGACTCAAAGGAAAAAATATATGGAGTGGAACCTTCGATTTTTGTGGTTATTAATTATTATTTTATTTTTGCTTATAGCTTATTGTATAAAAAGCAAAAATTAAATAGTAATAAATAACTAAAGAATGGAAAAGATTTCACCTTTCATAGTAAATTATCCTTTGGGTCGATGGACCACACATACTTCTGATGAAATATGACGCCAGTTAGACATAAGAATTGCTCTTGTAACAAACCGGGATCATTCCGCCTGAAAAGAGCCTCGAGATGGGATGTAGAAACATGTGTCGTGGGGATTAATTTATTTTATGGAATAAAAATGTTATTTTTTATTCAATATTCTAATACATTAAAAAATCTTTCAGAAATTTCTAAATATGTTTACTACATGAGTTTCTTTAGTTGCCAGTAGTCTTCCGATTTTTTATAGGTTAGCTTAGAATCTGGAAAAAAACTCTATTGTTTTTAGCGGCAAATCTGATATTTGGATCCTTTTGTTTATAATAAGTCAATAATACGTTACATCTTACAGTCTGTCAAAAAATAATAGAAAATTAATAAGGGCGCTGCAATTCCCTGATTGGCAACACCGTACTTGTATATATCTGATTGCAAAAATGGACTAACCCACAAAAAAAAAATTGTCGGAAAAAATAAGCACTAGCCATTTTGATGAACTTACCTTTAATATAAAAAGAGTATAAATGGTATTTCACTATATTCCGTTGAATTTCTGAGTTAGCAAAATAATTTTGCTTAAGCAAATTAAGGAAAATTTAAAAAAAAATTTGAAAGTTGTTTTAAGTTTCCTGAAAAAGCATTGTTTTTTAAAAATCGGATCGAGATATCAAACTCAATACGATAATTCCTGCTTTTTACTTGACATAATATCATTTCGTTTGTAGCTCAAAATTCTTGATATTATATGATTTACTACAAAAAACTCAATCTTATAGGGAACTACCAAAGTTAGGGCAAAAATATATTTTACTAAAAATGAAAAATCGAGATAAAGTTCATGAAATCTTTATTAAATCAAATTAATAAATCAAAACTAAAATAATTATGTTTAATCATAATCTGAATCCAAAAATTGAACCACAGTGTGATCATGTTCTCCTAGAATTCTGTCTATTTCATATATGGACTCTGGCTTATGTTTTTTTACCAACATTAATAGGGAGGGCTTCCGTAAAGATGGATAAAAGGAAATGTTGTTTTCTAGCAACCATATTTTAATTTCGTTTATTTTTGACGCTGCAGATGGTGCTTTGTTTTTTATTTTATTGTGGTAAGGCGCATTATCCATTACAATTATTGATGCTTCCGATAAATTGGGAATAAGGTTTTCTAACATCCATTTTTTTAAATTGTGTGCATTCATTTCAGAGTGATAGTCTGCCTTCTTATTATTTCCACTGAATATAAGGAGCGCATTAGGTATGAAACCTTTTTCACTTCCTGCATGTACAGTGATCCATATTTTACCCTTGGCAATATCATGCTGCACTCCATTCACATCCACCGATTGCCAACATTTTTGTATTTTATACGTCGAATGTATATAACTTTCATCTAAATACACGACATTTTCTCTCAATTTTTCAGGCAAATTTTTGCTGTCCATTATAACTTTTAAATAAGCCTCCCCTTTTGCTGCGATATTTGTCTTTTCCATGAGGAAACTATGGATTGACGTGCATTTTTTGTATCCGAAACCGATGGAAAATAATATTTTTTTCAAATACTAATATGGCTACCATCAAATTCCATGTCTTCTTTTAGAACATTCAGAAAACTTCTAAGTGTTGGCACTTCTTTGCGTACCGTATAAAAGAAATGTACCTGTTGGCGAATAGCACAGATATTGAAATCGTCCAATTCTTTTTTAGGATGACCCTTTCGTTTTTTGCCTGGAGTTGTGAATTTTTCCCCATTTTCTTCGTATTCTTTAATACATCATCTAACCGTGCTTTTTGATTTACCTGTAAATAAATAAAAAACATTAATGCTAATATAAATAATAATGTATTAAATAACATTTATAAAACGATCCATTAAATAACACGACATATTCGTGTTATATTATGGTAACATAACCTTTATGTTCATAATATAACTTTTATGATGAAAATACAAATCTCATAAAATTTCACAAAAATGTGAGTTACACAACTTGTACGTGTACTGAGTCCATATTTGTCAGTTGACAGCTGTCAAATTATGTTTGTAAACATAACCTCAGAAATGATAACTTTTTAACACAAATCAACTCGAAATATATGTGAATGATTTCTAAACTTTAATTTTTTTTATAATTATTTCAAAAACATAAATACATAACAGTCATACTAGCAGTTCGCGCGTAAACCTCACTTATATCCGGTGAGAGTCTTCGCGTATGATATTCTTGTAAACAATGCTGAAAAACATTATAAATAACCTCCCTCGTCCCACTACTGTTTTATTCATCTTAATGGTGTTTTGTATAAAAACAAAAGTGTTTGACAATATATACACTAGAAAATTTGAGTTTTATACAACGACAAAGCAAACAAATGTGATATGACATCCAATTTTGGTTTTGCCAAATTATAATTTTTTTAGTTCCAATTTTATTAATTTCTACTCTTTCTTGACAGACTGTACGTATGGTTATATTGCTGGGACAAATAAACGGTTTTATGGATATACATACCATAACAAAGGAACTTTGCCGAGCTAATATCATTAGACTCAACAAATTCCTGTTCATTGTTTACCAGTTCACTGATTTGTAGCCTATGATAAGGTTAAAGACCGATAAGGGATTTAAGGATCAGCGTTGAACCCATATGCTTAAGTGAAAATTATTTGAATACATAACGTTAAGGTTTTTTTAACTCTAAACGTATAAAAAAAACACTTGTTTCGTTAATTTTTCGTTTATTTCAACTTTAATACCACGATTTAAAATAATTCCATACTCTTCCAACCCTTTTTCATTGATATTAAGAAAAGTTGCTTTAGTTAAATTAAGAAAGATGAAGGATGTTACGAATTCCATGGACAACAAGGTGAACTAACGCCTCCATTCTCGAAGAACTGAGAATCTCCGACAGATTATCGACAATATACCTTCGACGAGTCCTCTGATTCTCTGGGCATATTGCTCATGGCCAAGGAGACATTTTGGAAAGATTCGTGGTTACTAGAGGCGTAGAAGGACGATGCACTAAAGAAAGAATCCCAAGACGTTGGACTGACCAAGTGAGATATGCAACTAGACTACCCTTAACAATTGTCCTTCGAGGAGTGCAGGGATGGATGGAAAGGAGTCGTCGGAGGCAATAATGGGAGTCACAATGCTCAGTCATGAGTTACACGACAGGATGAAAGAAAGGAACCATAAAATGTTTAGGCCGTATTGAGAGGAAAATTTGACCTGAGGGAAAGGTAAAAACTATGAGAAACAGGCGAACAGGAAAAAGGAGAGAAATATGACGAGATGTATGGAAGTGAACAAAGCGATAGCTCCGTGCATGGATAGAAAGGCGTTGAGATTTGTCGTCTCTGCCTAATCGAAAATGGACATGTCGTGGTTGTAGGTAGGTATGCTTTTAACACAATTCTTTGTTGTTTCTTCAGTTTTGTGTTAATTTTAAATTGAAGTTTGTTTTAACATATAACATAACATACTTAAACTTCAATGCAATAAAAAATTAGATTATTTTATTCCAATTTTTTTTTGGTATCTGAATTTTTTTTCTTGGAGTTTAAGTATACACGTGTATGTTTAATATTATGATTAATTAAAACACCTAGATTATATGAAAAACTTTCTTTGATTGAATGTTTAAGTTTTAGAAATTAAGAGCACGAAAATTTGGCGTTAATTTAAAAATAACTATTATTGATTTTCTGAACGAAGAAATTTTTATTCACTAGAGAATTAAATTATTTTTTTAAATGTTTATTGTATTAAAATTATAAAACTTGTTCCAGAGGTAAAGCAACATTATATCAAATAAAATAATACTTAATAATTTTATTTTATTTTTTTCCTAATTTTTGGTTGCTTTGGCGGGCACTTTACTCATTATTTATCCTAATATTAATTTTGCGGAATATACTCGTATATCTAATAATAATTGACATATACCTCTATAGATTTAGTACATATTTATTTACATTCATAAATTTCTAACTAAGTCAAAACACTGTACAATTTATTGCAAAGCCAAAGATATTTAGCAAGACTAATATTTCTCTTGACACGAGTAAACTATAGGAGTGTATTCTTATCTATGCAAATAGAGACAAGGACCTTTATATGTACTTATATAAACATTAGTATAATTAGTGTAATCGGTGAATACCCTTATGTGGAGTCAACTTCTTTCAGTTTTATTATAATATTCTTACGATGTTATTTTGTTTTTTTAGTGCTTAGCACCGATGTCTTCATATTAATAACCTTTTCGACGACCTCCGTAGTTTAGTTGACAAGACACTTGTCTCCCGACGCAAGGGGGCGAGTTCGATCCCGTTGTTAATTCTTTTTAAAAGGGCTTCAGTTTGATTTTCACTTAATGTCTTTCAAAATCTTTTTAATTGGCCGAAAGAAATTGCCACATGTTAATAAACCCAACATGTTTGTACCGCATTCAACGAGACTACGAGTATAATAAAATGTATTATAAAAATAATTTACGACTTTAATTTTTTTTTCAATATAGTTTTGACATTTGTTAAGTTCAATACGCATTGCATTTCAATTGGTTTAAAAATTATAACTAGCATTTGTACAACTATTTACTACCATAAATAAAATAAAACGTTCTGTTATTTCAATGATATAGTTTATAATTTTCATTGTAATTAAATTAAATTATAACTAATAAGGAATGGCCCAGAATTTCAATTGTGTATTTGTAGATTAAAAAAATAACGTAAAAAGTTTATTTTGCAAAATATGTTGCAAAAAGTTTATTTTGCAAAATATAAAATTTGTAACAAGCACGACATTTTAATACCACAAAAATTATAGTATTTTACCCTTTAAATGTTCTCCAATAATTATTCTCTGGGATCGTGTGCAACGCCGCATTTTCACCTTATTAACCACAATATTTAAATATTTGTCGTGTTAATAAGAATACAAGTTTATTGACTGACGAATATAACTAACTATGTGCTAATTTATTGTCGTTGTTATTAAATTAAGCGTCGAGTCGCAGGACCTTGGCGGGTTAATGATCCCGTGGAGAGCATACGTGTGTTTCAAATGTGTTTTGTTAGGGCAGATTCAACAAAGTCGTGCCAGCGTCTATTCATATTAGGTGCAAATACTCTTTGAATATCAATACGCAATATCCTCATTAGAAGGCGAATGATGTTAAATGTTCGTGAATGAATCATTCCTTTTTTATCAATTTAATTTTGTTAATCAAATCATACCAACCACTTTTAGGTGACTTTTGTCATCATAAAACAAATATTAATACACATTTTTATAACTAATTTTAAAGATAACAATTTTTGGTCACATATTGACAATAATCATTGTAGTAAATTGTTGGGTGAGTACATATTTTTCTTGAATGAGTATTATGTCATAATTCTTGGTGTAATGATTAAGTTGAAGTTTCCAGTCCCGCGGGCTGTCGATATCTTATCGGATAGATGAGGTGACTAGATGAGCTGATTATGTTAATGGTGTTGTGTTTAACGTGATATATACGAGTATATATATATATATATATATATATATATATATATATATATATATATATATATATATATATATATATATATATATATATATATATATATATATATATATATATTATATGAAATTGGCGTTTTGTTTGGGAGGAACATAAAGTTGATTTTTTTTTAATATAATATATTTATTTAATCAAAGTATGTACCATTGCTATCTATGCACTTTTGCCATCTCATAGGTAGTTCATCGATCCCTTTACTAAAAAATCCATTCGGACGGGAATCAATAAAATCTTTGAAGTCGGTTTGGACTGCCCCATCGGAGTTGAATTTTTTCCCTTGCAAGAAGTTATCCAAATTTCGAAAAAAATAGTAATCTGTTGGGGCAAGGTCCGGAGAGTACGGTGGATGTCTTAGACATTCCAATTGAAGCTCTTCTAATTTGGTAGCCGTCTGTTGTGCAGTGTGTGGTCTAGCGTTATCATGAAGCAGCAGTGGCCTAGAGCGATTAACCAGCCTCGGTTGTTTAGCAGCTAGCTTTTCCATCATGGTTTGCAGTTGCTGACAATAGACATCTGCCGTAATCGTCTGGCCAGATTTAAGAAAGCTGTAGTGAACGACACCAGCACTAGTCCACCAAACGCTCACAAGTAACTTTTTTGGAGTCAATTTTCGCTTGGGGCATGGTTTGGCTGGTTCGGCAGGGTTCAGCCATTGCGATGAGCGCTTCCGATTATCATACAGGATCCACTTTTCATCACAGGTAATGATTCGATTCAAAATCCTTTCATTATTGTGCCGGTTGAGTAATGCAACGCAGCAGTCAACGCGCGTTTGTTGATTTGCTTCACTCAATTCGTGAGGTACCCACCTTTCAAGCTTTTTCACCTTCCCAATTTGCTTCAAGTGGATTAAAACAGTTTTATCACTAACACCGCAGCCTGCAGCTAACTCGGCCGTGGTTTGCGATGGATCCGCTTCCACAATAGCCTTCAATTCTTCATTATCAACTTTGGTCTCCGGCCGTCCACGGGGCTTGTTCTGCAGGTCGAAATTTCCAGAACGAAAACGTTGGAACCAAAAACGTACTGTGTTTTCTTTTGCGGCACCGTCGCCATACACATCATTAATCCTTCGAGCCGTTTCTGCAGCACTGGTGCCACGGTGGAACTCGTACTCGTAAATAACGCGATATTTCAAGTTTTCCATTTTGTAAACTGAGTGACGCAAAGAAAAAAAACAATTGAGGAAAAAACAAATGAATTATAATTTTCGAAACACAAATACTTGAGTAAATAGCTGTATAAATTTGAATTTGGAATTCCTAACCAAAGAGAAGATATTTGAGATCAAAGTTGCCAGTACGGCAAAACGCCAATTTCATATGTAAGAACCTAATATATATATATATATATATATATATATATATATATATATATATATAATATATATATATATATATATATATATATATATATATATATATATATATTATATATATATATATATATATTACCATTAATTTTAATGTAGAATTGTCAATATTAATTAATAAATTTAATCGGAATGTTGATGATTTTTAATTTACAGACAAGTCCAAACTTATTATTTATTAACATGTTAACATAAAGCAGAAATTATACAGATAATGAACATTTACGTAA